>JASDQU010013898.1:238944-258616 GCA_032191745.1 Picea mariana | reverse complement strand
CAGATGGATATTGGTGGCCACCCACCTATTCCAACTAGCTCCTCTTGACAATTTTTAGTTCAACACATTCTTCTGTAATTATTTGTAATTGTGGGTTCTACACTTTCGGGGTTGTCTGAATCCCTACATATCTTCTAGGTGGAGATTGGTGGCCACCCACCTATTCCAACTGTATTGTTTTGGAAGTTTTCATATCAACACATCTTTTTGTACTTCCACGGTCGTTTTGGGGCCCTAAACAATGTTTTTTTGGCTTGCCACAGTCAAATTGTAGACGTAGTTGTATTTTGACGGCATAATGTGTAGTTCTCTAAAATACCTTTCCAATGGGCTATCACGTGCCTAAAACGGAGGTAGTATGCAAAAGTTACAACCACAGGAAGTTGAGGTACCAACTTACCCATCGGGGCCCACATAACTTTTGGCGTTTCATCTCCTAGGGTTAGGTTTTGGATTTCTAGGGTTTTGGAATTCTTGAGTAATGTTTAAAAGGCCTTTGGAGCCTCATTTTAATGATTATGCTCAGACAGATGTGCGTAGAAGCCACATCTCTTCTCAGAGATAGCTACCACCATTCGAGTAAGTTGTTTTCAGTTCTGCAGTTTTATAGTTTCAACCTATTTTATTTATTTAATAGAAGTTATTGTTCACTGGATATCTATTGTTACTCTCTGTATCTCTGTGTTATTGTATTCAATATGTTATTCCTTTCGTTCCGCTCATAAATCCAGATAACAAATCCTTGACCGGTTGGATCAGAAACCCAAACAAAAGGATGCAAAATGGGTCCATGGTTTGGAAAGTGGTGTTAAGTGATTTTCCCATTATTGGAAAATATATCATTTCGAAAGTTGGGAATGGCCACAACATCCTCATTGGAAAGGACCCCTAGATTTGATGTGAGAACAATCACCTTCTCCCTACTCGACTTATTCTAGAATGGAATAACTATGCCTTTTTTTTAATCTAAATCAGATTTGGACCGATCAATGGATGTTTGGCATGCCCTTGGTCTGACAGATGAATTCACCCAATCCTTGGCATCCTACATAGAGGCTCTTCAAATATCATATGTCTCCCTCTCTGATAAAGAAGACCAATTGATTTTTTCCCCTAATCTAACAGACATCTATAGCCCAAAATGGGGATAAAAAGCTTTAATCTATGAACAAAGGGAGCCCCCCCTCCCTTGGTGGGGGAAATCCACGTGGAAGCTCAAATGTATAGCAAAATAAAAACTTTCATGTGGCTCTTATTACACAACAAAGCTCCCACTTAGAACTGTCTCTAGCAAAGGAACTTTATTGGCCCTGACCACTGTAGTCTATGTAAATCAACCAATGAATCTAACTATTATATTTTTTTAGATTTCTCCTTCTCTAAAGAAGTTTGGGATGAACTGAGGCCTTCTCTTGGCCACAACTGCTCCTTGGTAGGTGATTCTATCAAGGATGCTTTGAAGAATTGGTTATCCTCCCCGACGATAAAGCATTTTAAAGCTCTCCCCCTTATTGCATCTCAGGGTATTTGGTTGGCCCAAAATCACTCCTTGTTTGATGTCTCCCTCCTTTCTCTTGCCCATTGTGTTGTCCAAAGCTTGTCCATTCTCTCGTCATTCCCCTAGTCCTAGTCCCCCTCCTCTTGTATGCCTCACAATGATAAGCCCATCCTAAATGATCATCCTTAGGATTTCTTCGATGGAATTGATCGGGGACATCCCACTGTAGGGGGAGTTGGGGGTATTATTTTCTCTTCCGACATCTTTACTTTCTCCTTTGCAGTAGGCCTGGGACCGACTACAAACAATTATAGTGAGATCATGGCCCTAAATCTCACCTAACTCCTTGCAAAGGAAATGAGAGAATAAATAAAGTGAATGTTTCTCCAATACCACTAATTTAGATTGGATCATATTGAGAAAGAAATGTGAGAATACAATCTTACAGTAATAAACAAGGTACAATGTTGAAAAAAAATATTATAATGAAAATGAAATTTTATTAATGAATCAAATGATAAAACACATTATAATGTAAATAGAAAAATGTCTAGAATGATGGTACATTATATCTAAGAAGAGATGTCATGATATACTCATTCACAAAAATCCCATAACTAAAGATTGAAACTAAATTTTACAATGATACCAAAAGAACCTAAGAAAAAAAAGCCCTAAAATGAAAGAACCCTAAACATATCATAATTAAGGTAGAGTGGAAATGATAAGTGGAAAAAGAACTTAGGTATGTAAAAAAAAAGATCATTGCCGAGATCATAGATTTTCACTTGGGTCATTGACTATAAAACTAACATACTAAATCATATCTTTAACAATTTCGTATAACTAACTCAGAAAAGGCATGTGAAGGCCTTGGAAAATTCATAGGAAATTAATGACCCAAAAAATATCAAGACCAATATGAATACCAAGACAATTTTAAAGATGACCTTGAATTGCATTTTGTATATAATATTTTTGTCAATGAAAGTATTTTCTATGGAAACATTATTGATCGAAGTATTATTTATGGAAACATTATTGATGAAAATATTATTAACGAGGTGCATTTTCAATGGAAGGTTTTTATGGATATGAGGTCAATAAAAGTATTTTCTATGGAAACATTGTTGATCGAAGTATTATTTATGGAAACATTATTGATGGAAGTATTAATAATGAGGTGCATTTTCAATGAAAGGTTTTTATGGATATGAGGTCAATAAAAGTATTTTCTATGGAAACATTGTTGATCGAAGTATTATTTATGGAAACATTATTGATGAAAGTATTATTGATGAGGTTCATTTTCAATGGAAGGTTTTTATGGATATGAGGTCACGTTGTCAATGATGGCACAGTTGATGAAGATGAAGTATATAACTCTATTGTTGATGAATGTGGAAGGTTACCAAAATCCCAACCATTTTGTAATGGTTTCTTGAGGGATATTAACCTACCTATAATTGATTCATGGAGAAGGCCTATATTTAGGAGAGAATGGCATATAGCGAATCAATTTAATGTTTAAATTTCTTTTATCTATCAAGAATAATTTTGAAAAATGTTTCAGAAGTGTATAGTATAGTGGAGTACAAATGAAACAATGTTATTGTGACATAAATTACTTGATAATCAAGTTCCAACATAACAAAAAGGCTGCCATACTTATTTCCAAGTGTATTCCAACCATGGAAAAGGGTAAAAAGAAAAGTTGTAAGCATTCCAAATTGTAGATTAAATATTACTAGAGTTTATTCCAAATATGATTTTTATTTAAAAAATTATAGGTTTATTTTCTAGTTATTTATTATTTTGTTTATTGAGCAAGAATGAAAATCGAAACACATAATCCAAAAGCACATTCAAAACTTTTTATTATTTTTAGTTTTGTACTTAAGATACATTAAGATATTTTGACTTTCCCATTGGAACAATGTCACTTTCATGTATACACGTTAGTTTAACTTTCATTAGAAGGTCACTTTCATGTATACACGTTAGTGCTTTCTCTAGAAGGAGCAGTAGAATGTTTAAATAAAAAAATTTCAATAGGTATTGAAGTAGTTGTAAGAAACATAAGAGTGCGTTGACATTGAAATTTTCAATTATATGGTCATTTCCAGGTCTCAAATTGCAAGAAATGGTTGGACAAGAAGGTTAAAAATAATTGATCCACAATTCTTTAATTTTTACTTTTGGTTGTATTAAATTAGATTCTATATAAATTCTAAGTGTGTAGTTATAATGATAGGAGTCAAGCTATGCGAGTTTAAATAAATGACTTCAAATGTAAATGTTGTATTTAATATGTTATTATGGATTTCTAGTGTAAGGTTCAAGGCCAAGGCTTCACTAATGAATTGCTAGGTATGTATGATATAAATATACTTATATGGACCGTGTGATAGGATTATTATGGTGAAATCAAGCTATGTAAATATTAAAGTTGGAATATAATTTATAACGGTCAAAGATTTTTGTGGAGAGAATGGGATGGGTTATCATTCCACTAGAAGAGAAGAGGAAAGGGGGATTATGCGAAAGTAAATCTTTTATGGCTAAATTTCGTTCTTAGGTCTCATATATTTCCCACCATGTGCCTTAAATGAGACCATACACCTCCATTGAATTATAAAACCAATCATTGAATGGATGTAGGATTTTGTAGAGGAAGTCCTCTCACATAGTTAATGAAGCATGAGCTAAGTAAAATCTATTGAGTGTGGAAAATGTAAAACTCTATAAGCCTTCCATGTTGGACCAAGAAACCGATGAGCAAGTATTACCCACCATAGAGGACTTAACAATAGAAGCTCAAATGAGGACTTAGCACCAAAATCTTAAGTATAGTTAGCAGAAGATATAATTTTGCAAAAGAAGTCTAGAACAACCAGATGGGGTTGGCATGAACTCTAGTAAGTTGGGTTGAAAGTAGAACTTCCAAGATAGGCCAAATGGTACTCCAAGGAGAAGGTATAGGAAAAAATTACTCACCTTCATTAGAAAAATCTTTTGGGAATCAAAATCCTCCCTAGATGGAGATGTATGATCTAAAAAGGATCATTATATAATTTGTCATTTATTTTGGTACTTTTTAGGTGGAAAAATTGAAACTATTGTTTTCTAGGGCCCATTTTAAGGGCAAGAACTATCTGGTGATTTGTGGTCCAAAAATTTTGGAGCTTGTTTGAGGCATTAAACGACTGTTTTGGGGTTTAGAATGTTACGAGAAGAGTTCTAGCCTCACATATTTTTTCTACATGTCGAGAGCTTTCAAATGCCACAACGATCATTTCAATTGGAGTTTGTATAAGTAAGTTATGCTTCCCACAATTTGGCCTATCTTTTTTACCACCATGATACTGAAAGGATGCCACATCAACTTCCATTACTCACACATGTGGATTTGTCACATGTGTACTTTCAAGAAAATTATAGAAGTTCCAAAACCCTAATCTTAATTGGGAGTTGGTGATCCAGATGGATCTCAGTGGCCATCCACCTCTTCCATTGAATCACCATTTTGAGCCTGTGGTTTTGATAAACCATGATATTCACCCTTTTGATGGGGAATGGAATGTAATTTCATCTTCATTTGTTAATTACAGACATCATTTAATGATTTCCTAGTGGTCTTATGTACATGCCTACATCATAGCGTTAATGCACCGGATCCCATTAGAACTCCGTAGTTAAGCACGCTTAGGCTAGAGTAGTACTGGAATGGGTGACCACCCGGGAAGTCCTACTATTTTACATGCCTATGACATTTTATAAACTTTGTTCGATTTATCCCACATGCATCATGGGAATTGTTCTCTTCTCACTCTCTCATATATAATTGAGGTGAAGGAGGCCCTTTAAGCATGCAATGGAGTGTGATGTAAATCTTCTTGTGAATGAAGCGTAGCCAACATCTCTTTCTTTTTAGAGATAAGCTACCCCATTTTTCCAGTTTGTGTTCTACAATGTTTTTCTATCTTATTTAGTAATAGAAGTTGGGTTTCACTGTATTTCTCTGTTCTCTTCTATATTTTTGTGTATTTCATTGTTATATCTCGGTTATATTTCTTTCTTCATGTCGTTCTCAAAATAATATGGATCAGTGGTATCAGACCAATATGCTCCTTGTCATTTCTCAGAGCAGGTCCCCGATGAGGTCAGGGTATAGAGATTTGAGTCTCGAGCTATTTTTCGCTTGAGGACAACCACTCTCGCTAGCCCAAACGACCTCCCATAGCGGAAGAAAAGAGAGATGACAGAGCATGAGATCCTTTCAAGACGTTGCTTGAGGAAGCCCTCATGTGACAAAGGAACGAGATGATGGAAAACTTCGCTCAAATCCTTCGAAGACTACCCATGATGGAAACCGAGGCATCTTCAACAAGCAACCATTTTGCAAGTGTGACACCCTTCAAGGTACAAGTCAATTTTGATATCCCCTTATTTGAAGGCCAGATAGATGCAGATGCTCTAGAAAAATAGTTGAATTTGCTACAAGGTTATTACTCTGTCTAAAAAATTTCCAACAGTGAAAAGATCACCTTCACGCTCCTTAAATCCCTTCCCCATGTCAGAGCTTGGTGGGAAGGTTACTAAGAGAGGTACATAGTGGATGATTCTACACTATTTGGGAGAGAACCCACTTGGGCGGCCTTTGTAGATGCCCTAAAGGAGGAGCTCTACCCTATCAGAAACTATGATGATCAATACATGAGATGGACAACTTTGCGTCAAAAAAGAGACCAAACAATGCCTGAGTACACCAACATCTTCCATACCTAACGCTCAAAGCTGGGTACCAAAGACTCTGAACGACACCTTGTTTTAAAGTACCGCAGTGGTCTACAAAGGTACATCCAAACAGAGATGGATTTCTTGGAAATATCCTCATTAGGAGTTGCTTATCGATATGCAGTCCAAATTGAGCAGAAATTCAAGCAACAGAGTAAGTGGGAGAAGCATGGACAGAGCAAGGAAGGCCAACCTCAAGAGAGCTAGTCCCAGATGCAAGCAAAGAAGGGTAGCGTGGAGTCTAACAAAGACACTAGAAAGTCGTGTGAGTTCCACAATAACCCTTGGCACAACACTGATGAATGTCGCTCAATATAGTTATTGGTGGTCGAGCTCAAAGACAAAGAGTCGAACCCTGACTTGGACCTTGATTCAGGAAATAATAAAAGGAGACAGATCATTGATGTAGAACCCACTACTACTGTCGCAACTGCAACAATCCAACCAAAAGAGGATCTTGAGGAGGGGGAGCGACTCTTCCATTCACAGATGTGGGTGAAGGGGGCCCCACTGCATTTTATTATTGATAGCAACAACCAAAAGAACATCATCTCAATAGAGGTTGTCAATCAATTCGATTTGCCAACAACACCACACCTGCAACCATACAACATTGGGTGGCTTCACCAGGGTCAAGATCTTCGTGTCAGTCAGGACTGTCACCTATCCTACGGCATCAAGCCCTTCAAGGATGAGGTATTGTGTGATGTTTCCCCATTGGAAGTCTGTGATGTTCTATTAGGCCAACCATATATGTGGAGGCGCCATGCTATTTATGAGTCTCAACCACATAGCGTCATTGTTACTATGGGGGTTCAACTATATCGGATACTAGAGGTAGTTTCGACTATTGTCACTCCAAAACAATGCCACAAAGTAATCTCTCATACTGCAAAGTTAAGCATCTTCACAATCAGATCAGAAGGTGAATAGAAGGACACTGCAACCACTGCAGCCTAAGTCCAAGGTCTTTCTATCTAGTAGAAGAAGATCGACAAGATTGTAGATGAGTACCAAGATGGTCTTGTTGCACCTACGAGGGTGCCTCCACCCTACCCAATCAAGCAAGGTTATAACATAGCCTTTCATACTCTTCATGTTGCATCTTCATCGACATAGTCCTCCCACACTCAGGTAGATCATGTAGCTAGATTGGTTGAACGGATCCAACCTCTCCAACAACAGGTTCATGACATCCTTCAACAAGCTAAGTAGGATAACTTCTTCAACAAGGAAAGCAACACATCAAGCTTCAGATTTAGCAGAAGTCTCCCCATATCACAAGGGAACTTGACGCAATGGGAACCATTGCTTCCAAAGGGGGGAGGAATGATCTAGATGGATTTCAATGGCCATCCACCTCTTCCACTGAATCACCATTTTGAGCTTGTGGTTTTGATAAACCATGATATTCACCCTTTTGATGGGGAATGTAATGCAATGTCATCTTCATTTGTTAATTACAGGCATCATTTAATGATTTCCTAATGGTCTTATGTGCATGCCTACAACATAGCGTTAATGCATCGGATCTCATTAGAACTCTGAAGTTAAGCGCGCTCAGGCTAGAGTAGTACTTGGATGGGTGACCACCTAGGACGTCCTACTATTTTACATGCCTATGATATTTTATAAACTTTGTCTGATTTATCCCACATGCATAATGGGAATTGTTCTCCTCTCACTCTCTCATATGTAATTGAGGTGAAGGAGGCCCTTTAAGCATGCAATGGAGTGTGATGTAAAGCTTCTTGTGAGTGAACCGTAGCCAACATCTCTTTCTTTATAGAGATAAGCTACCCCATTTTTCCAGTTTGTGTTCTACAATGTTTTTCTATCTTATTCAATAATAGAAGTTGGGTTTCACTGTATTTCTGTGTATTTCATTGTTATATCTCTGTTATATTTCTTCCTCCATGTCGTTCTCAAAATAATCTGGATCAGTTGGGGCATGCAAAAACCCTAATCCTAACCGTAGATGTTTATGAGGCCATGTTAAATGCCAAGCCATTAGGATAGGAAGTGGTTCCATTCTTATTGCATTGGGTATCGTTCCATGGTAGAGAAAAAACATTGAGAGTTAGACACTAAAGAAAAACAAAAGAAATAGATCATGTAGCAATGATATAGGCCACAATGCCTATGGAAACTCCATGGTGAGTGCACTTTCTTTGTATTTTCATTTCATAATTGAGAAGAGAAGAGAAATCCATAGGCCTCACCTTCTAGTTGGGTTTTCTCGTATTGGGTTTTCTCAGGTATATCTTGTGTTCATTGTGTGGATGGTGTATTATTTGCATAGTTTATTGCATTTCGGTTTCATTTTATTTCAATATTTTGTTCACTAAGCTAGTAATATTAAATCTAAAATCTAAAGTAAAATATTTCATAATAAGAGACAACTGAATATTGTAAGATCTGTTGTGACAAACTATTCTAGTGGAACATCCATGGTAGTTTACATATCAAGAATACATAGACATCTTCACCTCAACTACATGAATACATGCATTGTTAGAAAGATCATATAATACAAATAAAATTGCACGTCCAAATCATCCTTCCCACACTAGTAGTCCATTTACAATGTTTCAAGATAGTAGTAATCCAACCATGTGTGATGTCACACAACACAAAATATATAAGATATGTTGTCATCACGTATTCTACTACATTTACACCCGACAATTACCATTATTCATGCGTGCATGTTTGGAATCCAAAACCATTTGCATTGTAAAAATGTAGGTAGGTAGGTCCAATGCATGTACATCGCAATAAATATATGCTCTCTTTACCTATGATATTGCACCTACATTAAACATCTATAATTAGTCATGCTTTCATGTTTGGAATCCAAAACCATTTGCAAAAATGTAAGTAGGTAGGTCCAATGCATATAGGAGCCATTGGTAAAACCTCTTTATGAAGCCTAAAGGTCTCATTATCCTCTCCTCCTTTACTTGCACCTTTCAAGAAGGTCTTGCTAGGTTGATGGTGATGAAATGGTGGGTCGTGTGAATGCACACCACTTCCACAAAATATATATTTACTACAAATAATAAGGATTGCATGGAGGTCTACCACACATGCCTTCTATCATGAATACACCCTCAAAGAAGGTGCTAGTTTTGCATATTCATTAAAGTTAAAAACAATGTCATCTTTAAGGCCAAGCTGCAAACCTTTTCATGCCAATTTCCACAATTTCCAATCAAATGTCTCCATGCCTTTATTCATTGTTTTGGAAGGAAAAATACACATACAATAGGAGTAGCTAGTGTGTTGATTGTAGTAAGTTGGGAAATGCATACACATAACTCATATTTCATTGTGTATTTGTTTTCTGACTTCTTCATCTACTCTTGTGGGTTTCTTGGAGCTCCAACATAAGAGTTCCATGTCCTTTAGTTCCTATTTTTTCTATGTTATGATTACATTATTTATCCATTCCACTCCAACCTTTTAATATAACTATGGAGTATGTCATTGTCAATGAATAGTCCTATGCTCGATATTTTTTTCGTATATGTTTCATTGATAGTGTTTGGTGTACGTTTTATGGATAGACTTTCTATCTCGATTTTTTATATTGGAAGTATTATTGATTATGAAGAAAGCTTTACATGATTTAAGTTGAATCTTATGTAATGTCATGGATGTTTAGTTAACTTTATGTTTTGTCTATGAAGGTAAACTATTTGTGTAGATCAATAGTGTTGATTTTTCATTTTTTTCAAACAACTCAAATTCAACCAACACATTGTTCTCGATTGGCCCTAATAATGCTAGGGTTAGGGTTCTTGCATTTTTACCATGGCTTCTTTTCGAATGAACATAGTCATCGCATCTTTAGAATCAAATGGTGGATTTTAAGAATGGCGTCTATATGTTTTGCAATGTCCCTTCCATTATAGTCTAGTTGGTTAGGATACTTGGCTCTCACCCAAGAGACCTAACTCAAGTCCTGACAATAATATCTAAATTATTTTAAATCTTCTTATAAGAAAACGAAGCTAAAATACTCTAAACAAGACAATGAATAAAAAAATGATTGATATAACAGTGGAATAATAATCCTAAATTTATCCCTTACTGATTTGATGCACTCCATTTCTATTTTATACCTCTAGTGCTAAAATGAAATTTCAACTTCAAATCACATCAATTATAATAATCTTGTTTGTGGGAAAGGGACCCCCTCCGCCCAGCGATTTGGCTAATAAAGTCTATGGAGGTATACATACCCTCCCCCTTTGGATTTGAACTTGTGACCTCTTAGGAGGAAACACATGTTCTTAACCATTACTTCCACATAGAATCAACATTTAGAAAACTAATTAATTTAATTGCAAAGATTAAAGAATCTACGATATTAATAAACTGCAAAGATCAAATTTACAATGGAACACATGCAAAGATTTCATTTTGATTTTTGGGAAATATCTGGAATACAGTGTTGGATTAGGTGGAATACAGTGTTGGATTAGGTTATATGACTTCCATAAGCTTCAAACAATTACTTCCGTTGTAGTCTAGTTGGTTAGGATACTCGGCTCTCACCCGAGAGACCCGGGTTCAAGTCCCGGCAACGGAATTTAGTTTTTATTTTAAACATTGCCCGTATCTAATTTGTTTTAAACAGAAGGCTGAAATCCTCTAAACAAAACAATTGAAAAAAATAAAGAAAAGTGAATTAAAGTTTTATTTTAAACGTTGCCCGGATCTAATTTGTTATAGATAGAACGCTAAAATCCTCTAAACAAAACAATGAATAGAAAAAAAAAATTACGTCGGGAGTCGAACCCGGGTCTATTGCTTGGAAGGCAATTATACTAACCGTTGGACTACAAACGCGCTTTATTATTATTAAAATATGCAAGCGTGTCATTGGTTTCTTTCATTTATACTAATACTAAATTTCCATTCATGTTATTCGATCGACTTGTTGCGCTCCCTCAAGTGTTAAAATTCAAACTCCAAATCACGCTTCTAAACAAACATTGACTGCCTCCCTGCTTGCTGTGATTTTTAATGTGATGTAGTATTTGGGTAACAAAGGCAGAGGGCGTGGCCATTATCCCAACCTTTGGACATCAATGTTCCATTTCAAAAACATGATATCACTCTATGTTTGTAACGACAATAAATTAAAATGAAATAGTTTGTAAAAGTTAAAAAGAAATAAACATAACAATAATAATAAAAAACAATCATAATAATTATAAACTTAAAAAATCAGACTATAATAAGAAGAAAGCTAAGTCCATTTTAACTTATTTTTTAAAGCGGTCATGGATTTGTGCTTAGATTTGTTTAGGATCCTTATATATGATGATGAAGGGGGAAATCATCATATAATGAAGAAACAAATGAGAGTTGTGATTTCTATTATTATCACTTGAGAGTGATTTTCTTTACTTCATATCCATTGCTTATAAATGTAAGGAATGCAATTCCTTATGCAATAAGTAACAGTCTGGTTAAATCAATTTTCTATCAAATAACTATCTTCTTGTGTTTAAATATGTTTAAATCAATTTTCTATCAAATAACTACTTTCTTTACTTCATATCCATTGCATATAAATGTAAGGAATGCAATTCCTTCCATTTTATGTTATGCAATAAGTAACAATCTTGTTAAATCATTTTTCTATCAAATAACTATCTTCTTGTGTCTAAATATGTATAATTTTCTCTTGCATATAATTGTAAAACAAAAAAAGTAAAAAGGAGATGCCTTGAATATAATATTTTAAATATTAAATGAGTGTCATAACTCAATTGACTAGTGGTTACAAATGTTAAGGCTATAGGGCCCCTATGTTATGACCTTAATAAGCATTCATTATTAGTGTACTTATTGTATTAGTAGGTAGACTATAATCTTTCATTATAATTGTACCCTTTCATAATGATGATCTTAGTCTTAGGATCATCATATGTTCTCTTCTGAATTGGATATCTTGTAAAATGAGGTTTCTCCCTCAAATTGGATTGTATTCATTGACTCTTTATCATTTTAAAGGCCCTTGGTTTATAACATTTGGTATCAAGAGCATCGATCCCAGGGTTTTACTACTTCAAGCAAGCTATCTTGGCATTTTCACTATAACTTTTTTTGGGGGATGATCCAGATAGTGAAATTTGGAGGTTACTTAGGAATCATATCACAATACGCCTGGTAAAAATTTCAATTTCTCGTTCGTTATATTTTAGAGATATATGCTATGGAAAATAGTGTTTTTTACTCATCCTGAAATCATTTTTAAATGTTTCATCTTGGAATTCTCACTATGATCTGAAAATAGAAGGCTGACTTGTTATGCTATGCAAGCACCCTCTACTTCATTAAAATAAACTTTACAGGACCTTGCTTCATGTGTTAAAATATGCAAGATAAAATTATGTGCCAAGTTTATGCTTCTTCCTTTAAATGTTCATGTGTGAGAAAATGTTATTTTAAATGGTTAAATATGTACTTTAAATAAATACACAACAACACAACTTGCAGCAAATAAACCATCAAACTCACAACAAGAACACCATGATAAAGGAGTTCACCCCTCTCTGGGTTACATCTCCTTGAGCCTCCATTAATGGACTTGGCTCTCTGGGATTAATTTGTCAAAATTTCTTTTACAAGATGCTGCTCAACTCCAATGGAAAAACAGACTTTACCATTGGGATCAGAACACATAAAAACCCAAAAAATGACTAATAGAACTCTGAAAACAGATCATGGCTCATCCGGGCATGACTTCTTCTACATGTGGCCATAAGCTTTCCTGAGCTTCTCTTTGGAAAAAACACCTGTAAAAGTCCTCAAAAGCCTCTGAAACCTGTCCCAATGTGTTCAGAGCATAACAATTAGCCAAAAATTATTATTCATTCATAGAAAACAAACATAGGCTCACCAAAACATGTCTTCAATCAATGAGGGCTTCAAGCTCCCTAGAGCTTGCTGAAACTTCAATGGATAAAAACCTGCAAAAGAAGTCTTCAAATGGCCTTGATAATAGTGCCAATGGATTCAGGACGTCCAAAAACCCCTAGCTGGGCTTTTACGGCACCTCAATCGGCCAAAAAATGAGAAAGATAGGTCTCCTGACATCCTCTTCCTTCAAGCTTGCTGGCTCTGGTTCGCCAAAACGCACCTCTATGTGCTTGAACCCAGAACACACTCCAAATTTGTGTTTAAACCCAGCACCGGACGCAACCGTGCCAACGGTGTGAACTGTAGGATGATTATGGGCGCGCCAGCCCCTAACCGCCTAGCACCTGGGCACATGGTGGCATAATATGACCACGCACATAAGAAAAAGGCTAACCGAATGAAGCATTGACACATGTCGGGTCATTTTTAAAACCGTTTAAACCATTTTTAAAAAACCCCGCGCACATTCCATATAGCAAAGGGTCACATGGCATACAAATAGAACCACGGGTTTTATTAAAAAAAAACCCGCGCACCATTTAACAACAGTATGGTCACATACACACAATATAACCGTGGCTTAAACCACAACATAAATCTCGTGCGCGCGTCGTTGGAGAGTATGGGCATATGCAATAATAGTGTGACCGGGGGCAGTTTCAAATAGTGAAATTTTGTGGATACTGAGGATAAATTCCATAGTACATGTGGTTAAAATTTTGAGTTTTGGTTCACTATACTTTCAGATATATAGCCCATGGGGACAAGGTTTGTGACTAATCCTATAATAAGTTATCTTGGCATTTTCGCTGTAATTTTTTTTCATTGAAGTTTCAGACTCTGAAATTTTCAGAATCCTGAGTTAACACTGTGAAGTACATGTTATTTTTTTCCTAGTTTTTTACTCATTATATTTTACGATATATTTCTTGTGGAAGTTAGGGTTTTGCACAAGTCATTTTCTCACGATTTTAAGAACTTTTTCCGTGGACTAGCAAGTTCATTTTTTGAATTTTTTTTAGAGACGTGTTCCAACGTATTTAAATAACACAGAATTTGTCTCTAAATGGGTAAAAATGTTGTTGGGGAAGAATACACACAGGAAATACACATTGTTTCACGTGGTTGGAAATACATTATTTCACTTGGTTGGAAATCCTTGTAACCCCTGTTGGTACCCCTTCGAGTAGTACTGCATTAGATAGTATTTGTAGACATAATATCACTTCCATGTACATTTGGGTATATAGGAATCCCCCTAGGCATACCTAAAACCAACCTTAGATAAGATATTCAATCGTCTTGTTGCTATAGTACACAAAGAACAACACTTGGGGAGACCACTCTCCAATACTTGGGTAGTCAGGTAGTACGACTAAGGGCACGATTGAGCCTCCTTAGTTAGTGCCCTGAGATATTAGGTCAAGTACTATTGTTGGACCCTACATGTATATCAAAGAGCTATATCACCTAACACTCCCTTGTCCTTAGGACCTAGTAACTTTTTCCCATGGCTCCAAAGAAAGATCTGAAATTTACCTCACTAATTAAACCTCCAGAAAGCTCCTCCATGAATCATGAAGAAAATGATGAGATACAAAACAAGATATCCAAATTGGACAGTCAAATCAATGAATTGAAGGATAGGTCATTGAAACAGGTCGATTTGATGAATACTCAAATTGAAATGGAAAAGAAGATGGATGGAAATAAGGAAAAAATGAAACAATTGGAACAAAAAATAGATGGAAAGTTGGAAAAAATGGATGGAAGGTGGAAAAACAGATCTTTGAACTTCTCGACATGTCCTACGACATTCATCTTCTTCTTGAATACCCATTTTCTATCGACATGCTTATTCCACTAGGTAAATTGAATAAATCCCGTGCCTCATTCTTGTGCAAGGATTTCCATCTCTTTAACCATGGCGTCCTTCTAGAGTTCACCCTCTGTCGAGTCAACTGCCTCATCGATCGACTTGGGCTATCTTTTATGGCAGTTAACACAAGTGTGGAGCGAAAGTTGGGCAAACTATACATTTCGACTAGTTTTCTTGCTCTTTTTGACCTCCTTACCATCAAAGTCTGTTGTTCCACCTCTTCCTATGATTCAGTCGACTCATATGAATCATCTTCTTCGTTCCTCAGTTCAAACCACACCATCTCAAGATTATTCTCTATCTAAACAATTTCTTCATGCTCAGACTTATCTCCGACTTCTCTGAAGACCACATCTCGACTGTACATTTTTATTCTTGATGCAGGATCCCATAGCTTATATCCTTTCATTCATTCTTTATACCCAATGAAAATAAATTTGACTACCTTCTTGTTTGCTCCTCTTTTCCTTGGGAACATGCACAAATGCATCACAACCAAATACTTTGAGATGTGCAACCTAAGGATTCTTTCCTAACCATACCTCATGTGGAGTCATGCCGACTAGCGTCGACGAAGGAAACACATTCACCAGATATCTTGGAGTGTCGACTGCCTCCACCCATAATTCTTGTGTGATCCCAACACCACTGAGCATGCTCCTTGTCTTATCCAACACCACATAATATGTTTTCTCTAATATTACCCCCCACCCTAATATATGATGTTTTCTCTAATATTACCCCCTACCCCCACGCTCATATATGAGGGTGAATATGTTTTCTCTAATATTATCCCTCACCCCCACCCTCACCCTCATATATGAGGGTGGGGATAGGTGGTAATATTAGAGAAAACATCATATATGAGGGT
Source organism: Picea mariana (assembly GCA_032191745.1). Lineage (NCBI taxonomy): Eukaryota > Viridiplantae > Streptophyta > Pinopsida > Pinales > Pinaceae > Picea > Picea mariana. The sequence goes on along the minus strand of JASDQU010013898.1, from coordinate 242,632 downwards.
GAGGGTGGAGGGTACTATTAGAGAAAACATATTATGTTTTCTCTAATATTACCCTCCACCCTCACCCTCACATATGATGTTTTCTCTAATATTACCTGCTACCCCCACCCTCATATATGAGGGTGAATATGTCGACCCCCACCCTCATATATGAGTGTTAATGTGGTTTATGCTTTCTCTAATATTACCCCAAACCCCCAACCCCCACCCTCACATATGAGTGTTAATATGGTTTATGTTTTCTCTAATATTACCCCCCACCATATATGAGGGTGGGGGTGGAGGATAATATTAGAGAAAACATGGGTGAAGGGTAGTATTAGAAAAAAAAGTATTATGTTTCTCTAATATTATCCCCCACCCTCACCCTCATATATGATGTTTTCTCTAATATTACCCCCTACCCCCACCCTATGTTTTCTCTAATATTACCCTCCACCGCCACCCTCATATATGAGGGTAGGGGTGAGGGGTAATATTAGAGAAAAAATAAACAATATTAACATGCATATATGAGGGTGAGGGTGGGGGTGAAGGGTAATATTAGAGAAAACATAATATTCATATATGAGGTTGGGGGTGTGTCACACACCCACTACGACAACCTAGAACTTTTTCTTTTTTTTTCGTCTTTTTCTTCGAGGGACAGAATCCCCGAGACTTCTATGGGGCCTAGCACAAACCCTCCCTTCCCTTATCCTCCTCCAAACAACCACAACCTGGCCATAGCGCAAGCACCTTTCGCAACTCGCGAGTTGGGAGTCAAGACTCTCGACTCCCCTTTCTCCAAACACCGATACCCAAGATACGATACGGGTATGGCTCCCTCCTCACTAGTGCCTGCTACATGTAACCGTAGGCTAGGCCAAACACTAGCACCACTCGCAACTTCGCTAGTTGAGGTGTTGAGCCCTCGTGCTCCTCCTTTGCGAAATCTCAAGATGCCATAGGTCAACGTTACGTGGGATCTGCCAAAGTGACACACACATGCCACTTGTCTCCTCCACTATACTCTGCTCACGAGTTGTGTCGCTACCGCTCGTCGCACGAGACCTCGGCTCTCGGCGTTTCGCGGTCTTAACGATCAGGGTGCAACTTCTTCATCCTACGAAACCCCGAGCCACGATAAGTCAACAATGGGTTGACTCTTTCCCAGGTGACAAGTGTCCACCACAGGTCACCTGCTTCCTAAGCTAAATACTAGCGCTACTCGCATCTCGCAACTTCGTGAGTTGGAGTGTTGAGCCCTCGTGCTCCTCCTTCGCGAATTCCCAAGATACGATAAGTCAACAATGGGTTGACTCTTTCCCAGGTGACAAGTGTTCGCCACCAGTCACCCGCTTCTTATGCTAAATACTAGCGCTACTCGCATCTCACGACTTCGCGAGTTGAAGTGTTGAGCCCTCATGCTCCTCCTTCGCGAATTCCTGAGATACGATAAGTCAACAATGGGTTGACTCTTTCCCAGGCGACATGTGTCCATCACTTGTCACCTACTTCCACCTTTCTCTGGGTGCTTGTTGTTACGCCACTTGTCAACCATGCGGTCCCCACCTAACAGATGTGCCACGTGTTCGCATGAGCCCTCGGTGCTCGACACTTCGCGACTTCTACAGTCGAAAAGAAACCCTCTCAAGTTCCAAACCCCTGATAAGCGATAACCATGAAAGTTCTGATCCCACGATTCTCCTGTGGCTTGGATCCAACGACCATGATCACGTCGCGAACTCATGAATCGTGACTTCATGCAGTCCTACCCTTGACCACCCCAAGTCGTGATTCAACGAAATGCTTCTCTCCTGCCGGTGCAAAAGCTAAGATCGACAGTCAATAGAGCTTCGTCGGATACTTGGATCTACGGTGCTGGATCCCATCGCTACTTGCGAAGGCTGAAAGGGTCGAGGTGTTAACACCTACTCTCCTTCTCTAGATCCATCGGTCTTGACAGATCTGGGGTATTTTCGAAAGGCTTCCGATCGTTCATCTACCAAATGATAGGGTATTCTCTCTTTCTATAATTGGACTCGCTATCCCTTCTGAGCTTGAATCACGAAATTCAACTTCTTGGGGCTTCAAACTCCCATGACTCCATGACCTTAGAGAGCTACCCTTTCTTGCATAAGGTTTCCAGACCCGGATTGCATGAACCTTCAAACAGTTCTTGGGCAATCGTCCCTGATCTTAGTCGAGTCTTTGGGTAAAAGTTCGGTACGGTTCCAAGGTTTATGAGGTGATTCCTGGGAAAGAGTACTCTCGAGGGGCCTTCCCAGAATAGTACGAGAGTCAAGCAAACAAAACGATTCTCGGTGGAGAGAACTCATGCCTCAGACTTAACCATTTGTACAGAAACCAACGATGACATATAAGCATACACATGCATCCATTATTTTCAGTTTAAAACACCAGGCAATCATTCTACACAGAAATTATTATGGGCATATAAACATAAGCATATATTCATGATATTCAGTTCGAAATACAAGGTATAAAACACTTATCAGATCTACCAGGCGTGATGCAACTGCTGAGAGGGGTTCTCATTTCCACCCAACCGTAGGCTCAGTGACTCCAAATGGATTTACCACTAGCCACCCCCGAGCTAGACCATGATGCTTTGAGGTTCAGTCTCCTACTTCCAGCTCAACGGAAATCAAGGACGAAGGTTACTCTCCTTCTCCTGATACAGGAAAATAATCCAGGACGAAGCTTACTCTCCTTCTCCTGGTATTCAGAACTCCCTGTGTTTCCAGGGTTTCTCCAGTTCTCTTTTTTTTTGCTATCCCCCATCGTGTGCGCTCTCTTCCACCACATTTCCTCTCTTGCCAATTTGTCTGCAAGGGTTGCATGTGGCATGAATTTCGCCGTCCGTGGTCAGGTATGAGGGTTTTTATGGATGGGTGGTTCACCCCCATCCCCTCATTAACTCTTGAGGAGCCTCCCCACCTACCACTCTGACGGGAAATCCATTCCAGGGTCAGACAGCTGCTTTGGTTTTTGAGCAAGTATAAATCAGTACGGTACTGGCTCAGTGGAAGTTAACGCAACCAATACAGGTCCCCTCCACCACCTCTCATTAGCCATCGTGGTCTCTTTTAGCACATCCCTCTCCCAACAGTCATGCAACACATATTCATAACATAATTTACATTCATCGACCTTTTATGCAAAGGTCCGTCAAATCAAACATTCACATCTTTGAGTTTGCCATAGTTCTTGGCCAATATAGTTATTTTTACAGACTGGGGGAAGCAGGGTGTTACAGTTCCATCCCTCTTAAAGGAACATCGTCCTCAATGTTCTATCTATCAATATGACGTGTATGTATAGAAGTAAACAAAATTGGATATGCATGTTTCATGGCATCTTCCATTTCCCACGTAGCCTCATCTAGGTAAAAATGTTTCCACTGCACCTTGACCTGTGCAATGGTTTGGTTACTAAGTGGGGTTTCCTTTCTGTCCAGTATGCATTGAGGTTCTGGCACGAATTCTCCCTCCGGTTCCACCTGGATCACAGACCAGTCAATTATATGATTAGAATCATGTACATATTTCTTCAAGAATGAAACATGGAAAACATTATGTGCTTTTATTGTGGGAGGAAGTGCTATCCTATAGGCTACAGGTCCCACTCTATCTAGAACTTCAAAGGGTCCACAATACCGAGGTGCCAACTTGGCACAAGCTCC
>JASDQU010013898.1:190095-209825 GCA_032191745.1 Picea mariana | reverse complement strand
TATATACCTGTGATACATGTGATAAGAAAAGACATGTCCAGAAAGGAACAGATGAAGGTTGTCAAAGCTGAAGATGACGAAAAAGGGCTACTGCTGAGCCATGAGAACCCTGTGATGAGTCATGATCTCCTGAAATAAATTATGTTGAGGTAACACAAGCCGGAGGGACGCCTCGGTAGAGCAAGTCTGAGGGATGCCTCGACTGTAAGACTCGATAGAGTCTCTAAAATTTTCCTGTGCAAGAAAACCTCGTCAGGGCAAGAAGGATCGCCCGAGGGACTATATAACAGTGAAAGGGGATGCCTGAGCCCGGGCTTGGAGGATGAGTGACCCCAAGGAAGAGGAGACCTTAATAATTCTTGTAAACTATTGGGATCATGCACATAGTGGGTAGTTTCCTAAAAAAGGACCTGACCGAGGATGAAGGTTAAGACTTCTGAAGTGGCTAAATGAGAAAGGAATGACAGGTGTTTTTGAGAAAGAACACAGAGGACGATGTTCCTTTAAGGGGAAGGGAATTGTAACACCATGTTTCCCCCAATTTGTAATTAATCATAAAATAGGAATTTCCATGCTAATGCATGAGGAAAATGTAAATGTATTATTGTTTGAGTTGTCAATAACTGACTGTGGGGGGTGAAGCCTTGAAAGTACTAGCCATGATATCACTAGAGGAAGAATGTGAAAACTATAAGAGAGGGTTCATATATCAAATAACCCCAAATCTCCCTTGATAAGGATGGACAACCTCCTTCGAATCCCAAGGAAAGAAAATCAGTCAATGAATAAAGGACTGGTGGTTGAATCACCAACCACCCCCATGGATGGAAACATGGGTTGTCAGTTCGAAGTACCACAGGGACCTGCAGACCTGAGCTTCCTTCTAACAGAAGGAACAGGATAGGTTGGCAAAACCTCCCAAGGTAAGAGGGACACACACACAGGAGAGGAGACACGGGAAGAGACGGGGAGAAGAAGAGCGTAAGCTCGTGGGGGAGATGCGCAGAGCTCTCTAGTGAGTCACGAGATGAAGGTCGCGAGCTTGATACTGAGGGGCATATGAGAAACCTCGTCGAGGCCATCACCGAGAGAGAAAGCTCCGAGTTACAGAGAACATGATCCAAGCAGAAGCAAAAACAGAGAGAGAACCCTCGAGAACTGTGAGAATTCCTTGCTGATATCATGGCTTGGCACAGGGGTGGCCAGAGTGCTAAGATTGAATGCCTCTGAGCCTATGGTTGGGTGGAAGGATGAACACCCATAGTCAGTTGGTTGGCGGAAACCTGTAATAGATAAGTGATTTCTCACCCTGTGTAATTTATCTGTAACTATGTATGAATTGGCTATACTATGTATGTTGCAGGAATCGGGCATATTTCTTAATGGATATACTGTATCCCTCTTATTTCTGCTTGATTATATAATTAGGCCAGTAATAAAGCATATGGTTAGGATAGGTTTTATACCCGTAAATATTTGTGTCCTATGGTGGCATAAGCCCGAGTCATGAACTATGCATTCGTCGACTGTGGACACAGTTTCATGTACGCATGTAAACCTTCCTAATCCTTTTGAGTCCCTTGGAGGATGAAGCATGTTAAGCTAAGGAGAGGTATTGCAGATATGCACAGGCTCTTTGCAAGGCAAACCGAACCCAGAACCCCTTGATGAAGGAGCGCAATAGTTGTGCTGAAGACTCTTCTAAGAGTCAAGTCTAGGAGAAGAATGCAAAGCTCTCAAGTCCTTCATAGCTGACGAAGCTCAGGAAGGATAGTGAGTTTCAAATACCGAAAGAGAGTACCCTTTCGTTTTCTAGATGCATGAACGAGATCCTTTCGGAGGATCTGAGGTCTGTCACGACTGTTAGATTGGAGGAAGGAATGTAGGCGTTATTGCCTCAACCCCTTTCAACCTTCGCAAGTAGTGAAGGAATCAGGACCGTAGATCCCAAGATCCATGGGAGTTACCTGGACCGTCCATCGGAGGGACACGTGGCTACTGGTCGATGTTTCGACACCCGGGAAACCAAAGGGCAAGACCTCTCGTCTTCGCAAGTCACGAAATCCCGGTACCCGGAACCCCGACGCGCTCTGTGGTAGAAAGGAGGAATCCCGAAAGGATCTAGATCGTCCATCAGAGGAGACACGTTGTGAGCGGTCAGATTTCGGGGAAAGCTCCGAAATCCCGTGAGTCGTTGGATCTCATACAAGGACTCGCGTATCGGGTTTCGGGGTTTGAAGAGTTGAAAGACTTGAATCTCTTGCATTTCAAACTCTCGGTTACTGAAATCTCGATATGGCTAGGACCATCAAATCAGGGGAAGATTCGCAGCCGTCAATCTTAGCAAAGGTAAGATTTCGGGTTTCGAGGTTTGAAGAGTCGAAAGACTTGACTCTCCTGCATCGCTGAGTCGCGAAATGCGAAAGGCACCACTTGGCTTGGCCCGTGGTCATAACCAATGATCACATGGAGGTGGATAAGGGGAAAGCTAGCCTGCACTAGGCCCCCGTAGGAATTCGGGGATTCTGTCCCTCGAAGAAAAGAGGCAAAAATTTTAGTTTGTCGTAGTGGGTATGTGACAAAGGATAGGGAGCCAATTCATGTTAAATTCATTGAATCTATATGATTATAAAGGCTAATAATCCAAATAAGTTATAGGGATTATACTTCTCAAAGTGAATTGGTATCTATATAAACAAGAAGTTCCTCATCAAAGTACATGTATATCAAGTTCACGGTCTTGATTCTCAGGGTTGTGATATTTTGGCAAAGAAGAATGAAAAACATGCAATGAGGCATCAAATTTCTTTGTCAAGATGTAGTGTAGTGGCCCACTAGTTGACTTATAATCTCATAGATAGAAAGTATATGCATTTTGTTCCTCCCCTTTTAATCAACTTATAATCTCATAGATAGAAAGTATATGCATTTTGTTTTCCCCCCTTTTTTAATCATAATGAATTCCTATAGGTGTGCATCACTAGATCCATTTTTACCCTTTCTTGGGACTACAGGGAGTGAGTTGAAGGTTTCCTATTTATATTTAAGAGGGATTATTGTTGGGATTACTTAACACTCCATCGTTCTTACTACCAATTTCCCATTAGTTGTGCCTTTCAATCTACCAAACATGTCTTTCCTGAATTATGTTACGAGGAAAGAGGTTTTCAAAGATGCATGATTATTCACTATCCAAACTTGTCAAAAGTTGTCCTACCACTACTTGTGTGCATGATTTCCCTTTCTTTGATCATAGGAAAATAAATCTCTTCCATCACCATTGGTAAACCAACGGAACTTCTCTAATTTGGGTAGCAAAAATATATGATTAGTGGTAGAAAGATAGTTTATTAGCTTATCTTATGCAAGATAGTTTATTGGCTTATCTTTTTTCAGTGATCTATGTGATATAATTAGTTGAAATCATTGTAAACACTCCTTGAAAACTCACATAGAAAACACTTATAACAATTTTTTGTAAATTATAATTGTTTAATTAAGAAGATTTTCACAATATAAAAATAAATAAATTTATGTTTATTACAAGAGTATATATTTTCATCATTTTAAAAGGATCACCAAAATTTATAAACAATATAGTACTATTTTTATTTGGGTTGAAGATAAAAGGCACTATAATGTCCATCATATACTCAAATTAAATCTCAATTTCAAAAAAATTGTCACACTACCAACCTTCCTAACCTTTTAATTCAACAAAACTATTGTAATCTTAAAACATTTCTCTTAATGTTTTTGGAGTATATATGTAAAATTCTAAAGAATTTCGGATAATCCCCTAAATTTTTAAAGTCCAAATAAACCAATTAGATCTCAACAAACATTAATCATTATATATATATAATAAACATAGAATATATTTTTATGAAAATATAAATGACCCGAAATAGAGAATTTGCACTATTGCGAATCTTAGTACTTGTCATGTTTTCAACGAAATACAACTTTAAAAGCTGATATTTTAATACTTAACCAATTAGAGATAATGACCATAGACACCTTCGAGACAATTATTGCCCCTGAAATTTAGCTTTCATGTCAAGATCGTGAGAATAAAGACCAAACTTTGGTCAATGGAATTAGGAAAAAAGTGTCGTGGGGCGGAAGAAATTTGGAAAACGACACAATTATATAAATATAAAAATATATATTAAGATTAAAAAAAGGAAAGGACAGATATTTGATTATATAAAATAAAAAATTAAATTAAATTTTATATTAAAGAAAAAATGTAAATATATAAAATTGATTTTTAATGTAATTTATTTATTTTAATATTATAATGTGGAAAAAATAATATATCCTTTAATTTTTCTAAAAATTATTTTTTTTTAAATTTAATTTTAAACACATTAATAAAATCTATAAATCTTTTTCAATTCATCTTAATAAATTATTTAATGGAAAATTACAGACTGTTTTTCATCAACCCAACAAAACACTTAGACTTCAATTAAACACTTACACTTCAATGTTGTATGTGGAAAACTTTTATTCCATGTAGTATTTTTAAGTATAATAACATTATAATCATTCATGTTTACTTGTAGGAAAAAAAATGCATAGTAAATTTATTTTACAAAGAGTTAATTCTATTTTTGATGACGATGTGGAGGATGATGGTTAATGTCTATTGAAATCAAATTTGGTTTATCACCTTAAAAAATGTAAGGAATTATTTGGTTTTCTTTTTCTGTGTTAGAAAAGTTTTGAACAAATTATTTCAATCCATCACATTTTAGGAATTATTTCATTATAGAGCCCATCAGAGTTTATTTTTATTTTAGCAATGTTGTTGTTTCCCAATGATTTAACAAAGAATTAACATCTTTATGCCACCCACTTGCAAGTACTTTTAGCTGAAGTTTGAAGCAATCTTAAGAAGCCTCTTATCTTTTATATTGTTCATCTTTTATTATGTGTTTAATTCAAATAAATATATTTCTTTTGAAATGTTAACAAAAATAAATTATAGTTCAAAATAATTATTTATAAGATGAAATATGTATACTTGTTTGTTTGTTTTTTCTTTTTTTTGTAAGACATGTTGTTTGAGTATATGGATGGAAATAACAAAATAATCCCATATATTTATATTTGACATTTTGAATTTTGAAATAGTAAAATTTTCAATTTTCAATTATATATATATATATATATATATAATTTTCCTCTTATTTGATTTGATTTAATTTTATTTCATTTCATATATATATATATATATATATATATATATATATATATATAAACTTAACCTTTTTAAAATATCCTATTTTATCACCTAAATACCGAAAAAGACAGACAAAAAAACACACTTAAAATTGCACATGGTGTGCTGCAAGGAAGTTCCCGTGGGCTCTCATGGCACACACTATCTAGTGTTCAATAATAAAAGGAGACTATATTCCCCTTCGAGCCTTCCTTTTAACCTAAGTTGCTTACACAGGAGGCCATCTATTTCATTTTATCTCCTTGGCATTGCCAACTCGACACGCGATAATGCCACGTAAAGCGACGGGAAACCCTTTAGGCTTTATTCCTTCTCCTTCCGAGTGCATGTCACCTCACATGTCCACCTTCCACGTCGGATCCTTAGGCTGTAATCCTTCTCCTTCCACGTCGGATCCTTAGTCTTTATTCCTTCTCCTTCCACATACATGTCACATCACATGCCACCTTCCACGTCGGATCCTTAGACACGACCTCACCAATCCTGTGACGATAAGAATTTCACGGAGACGGTACTGGCCAGGTCGGCAGACTCCGCTTGACCAGAGTCTGCACCGGTGTAACGTCCGTCTAAGCCGACGTGGCATTATCGATTCGTGTGGTGCACAGAAAAGGTAAAGAGCCTCTCTGTCTCATGGCTGGATTCAGCATCTCATGCACCGGCATTTTTGACTTTCTTTCAATCCTTTTCATCTCATGGACGCGTATGCGCGTTCACACWGTTGCGAGATTTAAAGCCAGCTTTGTGGYAATCTCMACAATAAATCTAGCTATCATCCATAGAAAGGCTCCTGCTCTGGTTTTCGCTGGTTCTCCTACAGTTCCGAAAGTACCATATAAAAATATCACAAATATATTTGTTTTTTCAAGTAATGGGATTGCATCAGGAGGCTCAACAGACCTTTGAGCATCATTGCAGGTTCGACAATGACTACGATGCTATTTCAACGGTTAGATTGGAGAAAGATGATGTAACATATAATATTTCTGATATGGGTGGTAATATAATAGGAATTCCGACAGACAACAACGGGTTGAGATCGGCATATATCATGGGAGATCCAGGAAAAAGATCCAGCCATTCTCAGAATAGGGAGGAGCCAGCAAGAACTTGGGGAGCCTCTGATCTTACTGTAAATATTGAGAGAGAAAATAGGATAGATACCCACATCAGGAATCTCATGAGGACTGATCATCCATCAGTGGAGGCATGCCCTTATGTTTTGGAAGGCGATTCCTCGCCTCCTTCAACTCCCTCTGGAAGGTGTAAATCCCCGTTTGTTCCTTCCTTCAAAGATGTCACCAAAATGCTCACATTCCCCTCCTCTCTCTGCGGTAAATATACATGTTATTTATATGTATTCATATTTTTTCCAGCAATTATCATTTTCTATTGTGCTTTGGAGTTATAGACTTTTAGTTGTGTTGTTGTGTTGGTATGAAGGGTTCTGAAATAATAATCTGCATTGGGTTTTGGGTTATGGCTTTGTTTGTGTTGTGTACAGCTAAGGTAGATGCATTCATAGAGCGCTTGAATAGATGGAGCAGAAATGCTGATGGCCTAGTTGAGCATTTTTGGGCTCACAGTAAGTCCATAAACCTTTCTTTCTGTATAGTCTGTCAATATGAGTAAAATTGAAATTTCCTTGTATGCATGTGAAGGATTTCAATATAGATTGCTTGGAATGCATGTGGTTATAGTTTTTTTCATTCTGTATTTTGTGTTCAGTGAAGCTTGGGGAAAGCATGTCTGAGACAGTATGGGGAAAGCTGAGCTTGGGCACCAAAATAGTAGCACAAGGTGGAGTGGAGAAAATGTTCAAGTCAAGCTTTATTGTTGGTCCCACAGAGAAGCTGTTGAAAACTTCAGCTTGTTACTTGTCAACCAGCAGTGACCCTGTGGCAGGGCTACTCTTCATATCAACAGAAAAAGTAGCCTTCTGCAGTGACCGTTCACTTTCCTTCACATCTTCTCAAGGAGAGAATGCCTCCAGCTACTACAGGGTAACATATATTATCACATTAATGCTAGACTAATGTTTGTGAAGTTGTTTTTTTTTTCTAATTATTCCTCTTATGATCTAGGGTTCTGTACTGTTAGTCTGAGCTGGTACTGGGTTTGATATTGTAGGTGGTTATACCTCTGGGAAGAGTGAGATCAGTGAACCTATGCGAGAACGTAGAGAAGGCCACCGAGAAGTGTATTCAAATACAGACTGTTGATGATCACGATTTCTGGTTCATGGCTTTCGTCAATTATCAAAAGGCCTTCAAGCATCTTCAACGAACAGTGATATCTCATTAGCTCTCAAGCATCTTTAAAGAGGATTTTTCAGAGTATCTTCCATGTGCAGCCTGTTGTGGAGCAGCCATGACAGCGGTTTATATAGTGTGTATTGAAACTACAATCCGGAAATAAATAGAAAAATGTAACAGTATCCTTTTTTAAGGAATTAGTGATTGAAATGCGTTTACAAGTTGGGTAGTGGTGATTGTAGAATCCACATTCCTGATCTAGGTCCAAAATTTGGCGGTGTTGAACCAGTTATGCTTTGTGGTGGCTGGACTGGAGGGTATTGGCATACTGCTAACAGCTGGCCTGGAAGGTATTTTCATACTACTATCAAATGAACCAGCATGCGCTAGTACCATGTTTGGTTAGGCTGAACCAAAGAACTCATTATACACCATAAGAATTCCTTGAAGAAAACCCTATTGATGGTGCATACCCAATCTCAAAGGAAAGGCTTTTTATTCCATGGTCATTAGCTTTACACAGGAAGAACCAAATTAGACCTCCAATTCATATTGTTTCTAGTCTCCACAAGATTTCTCCACCAGCTCACTGTTCACCATTAAAACAATTAGACACTAACTCTAACTGTAACACCCTGTTTCCCCCAGTTTGTAAAAATAACTATATTGGCCAAGAACTATGGCAAACTCAAAGATGTGAATGTTTGATTTGACGGACCTTTGCATAAAAGGTCGATGAATGTAAATTATATAATGAATATGTGTTGCATGACTGCTGAGAGAGGGGATGTGTTAAAAGAGACCACGATGACTACTGAGAGGTGGTGGAAGGGACCTGGAAGGGTTGCGTTAACTTCCACCGAGCCAGTACTGTACTGGTTTATACTTGCTCACAAACCAAAGCAACTCTCTGATCCTGGAATGGATTTCCCGTCAGATTGGTAGGTGGGGAGGCTCCTCAAGAGTTAATGAGGGGATGGGGGATGAACCGCCCATCCATAACAATCCTCAGACCTGACCACGGACGGCAGAATTCTCGCCACACGCAACCTTGCAGACAGAAATTGGTAAGGGAGGAAATGTGGTAAAGGGAGAGCAGTGCGCGTGACAAAAATCGCAAGAAAAAAAAAAGAGAACTGAAGAAACCCTGGAAACGCAGGGAGTTCTGAATATCAGGAGAAGGAGAGTAACCTTCATCCTGGATTGTTTTCCTGTATCAGGAGAAGGAGAGTAACCTTCATCCTTGATTTCTGTTGAGATGGAAGTAGGAGACTGAACCTCAAAGCATCGTGGTCTAGCTCGGGGGTGGCTAGTGGTAAATCCGTTTGGAGTCACTGAGCCTACAGTTGGGTGGAAACGAGCACCCCTCTCAGCAGTTGCATCACGCCTGGTAGATTTGATAAGTGTTTTATACCTTGTATTTTGAACTAAATATCATGAATGCATGCTTGTATTTATATGCCCATAATAATTCTTGTGTAGAATGATTGCCTGGTGTTTTAAACTGGAAATAATGGATGCATGTGTATGTTTATATGTCACCGTTGGTTTTTGTATAAATGGTTAAGTCTGGAAACCTTATGCAAGGAAGGATAACTCTCTAAGGTCTCGGGGTCATGGGAGTTTGAAGCACTGAGAAGTTGGATTTCGTGATTCAAGCTCAGAAGGGATAGTGAGCCCAATTATAAAAAGAGGGAATACCCTATCATTTGGTAAACGAACGGTCGAAATCCTTTCGAGAATACCCCAGATCTGTCAAAACCGATGGATCCAGAGAAGGAGTGCAGGCGTTAACACCTCGCCCCTTTCAGCCTTCGCAAATAGCGATGGGACCCAGGACCGTAGATCCAAGGATCTGATGGAGCCCTAATGACCGTCGATCTTAGCCTTTGTATGGGCAGGAGAGTATCATTTCGCTGACTCGCGACTTAGAGTAGTCAAGGGTAGGACTGCATGAACTCGCGATTCACAAGATCACAACGTAATCGTGGCCATTGGATCCAGGGCACGGGAGGACCGTTGGATCAGAACTTTCGTAGTTATTGCCTATCGGTGTTTCGGAACTTGAGGGAGTTTCCTTTCGATTGTGGAAGTTATGTAGAGCCAAACGTCGAAGGCTCATGCAAGCACGTGACCCATCCTTAAGTGGGGACCGCATGGTTGACAGGTGGCGTAACAACAAGCGCCCAGAGGAAGGTGGGAACATGTGACAGATGATGGACACATGTCGCCTGGGAAGGAGTCAACCCATTGTTGACTTATCGTATCTCGGGAACTCGCGAAGGAGGAGCATGAGGGCTCAACACTCCAACCCGTGGAGTTGCGAGATGCGAGTAGCGCTAGTATTTAACCTAGGAAGCGGGTGACCAGTGGTAGACATGTGTCACACTGGGAAAGAGTCAACCTAATGTTGACTTATCATGGCTCAGGGTTTCGCAGGATGAAGAAGTTGCACTTTGATCGCTAAGGCCGCGAAACGCTGAGAGTCGAGGTCTCGTGCGACGGGCAGCAGCGACACAGCTCGTGAGCAGAGTTATAGCGTGGTTGACAAGTGGTGTGTGCACGTCGCTTTGTCAAGGTCCACACAACATTTACCTCTCGCATCTCAGGAATTCATGAAGGAGAGGAGGAGCCATACACGTATAGTATCTTGGGTATCAGTTTTTAGAGAAAAGGAAGTCGAGAGTCTTGATTTTCGACTCACGAATTGCGAAAGGCGCTTGCGCTAAGGCCAACTTGTGGTCATTTTGGGAAGTTTAAAGAAGGAGAGGGTCTACGCTAGGCCCCATAGAAGTCTCGAGGATTCTGTTCCTCAAAGGAAAAGACGAAAAATCTAAGTTGGTGTAGTGGGTGTGTGACAAATTGGTATTAGAGAATGGTTAAAACACTTGGCCTGCTTGGGCTCACGAACGAGTTGCGGAGAAACTCCATTTGAAGTACTCTTAAAAGGAGTAACTCTCTATCTTAACTCCTTTAGCAAAAGCCGAAGTTAAGAATGAAAACTCCTACTGTGTGTGCGTTTGAAAAATATGAATTATGCATTGATTGTGAATTAATATAATGTTGACTAACAATAAGTGTTTTCTTGCACAACAAGCAGACGATCAACCGTAGGAAACTGCAGACGCATCGAATGGTAATGCACCAAGAAGTGGGGGATGGCTCCCATAACATAGACGAAGAGTCTGACGAAAGGAGAGCGGTAGAGACCCCTCCCGATCTAGCTGAGACTGTGAGAAGCCTCATGGTCGAACTACAGAGTTGCAAGGCCGACAATGAGAGGTTGATAAAAGAGCAAGAGAAGCAGACAGAAATTAATGCAGTCTTGCTGTAGAGCTTATCCAACATACAAAGACAATTGCAGCATGAACCTGACACCACTCATGTAGACCAATGACAGACAAAGAAAAGTTGAAGTCCACCTGGGATATGGAAACGTGGTCTTTCAAGTGGCCACACTGGGAAGAGCACCTCGAGAAAGTTCCACCCCATAGATAAGGGACAAGCATCGGATGATTCCTCTGGAAAGGAAACTAGCGACTCGAAGGGATCTTCTAGTAGCAGAACTAATTCTTATTCCCAAAGAAAATGGAAGAAGCAAAAGCATTCCAAAAGTCACAATCTCGAAGAATTCAAGAAGGCTAAACCACCCTCTTTTGATGGTGAAATAAAGGGGAGGAAGCAGAGGCCTGACTGCTTGGACTAAAGAAGTATTTTAGAGTCCATGACTTCTCAAAAAACTTGAAGGCCCGAATAGCCACTTTCAACTTGAATGGAAAGACTTCTATTTGGTGGGAAGACCTTAAGAATGTAAAAGGGATTCACGAAGAGGACCTATCTTGGGAATGGTTTGAGAAATACTTCAGAAAGAAGTATCTGTCGGAAAAGTATTTCGACAAAAAGACTAAAGAATTCTATGAACTCAAACTGGGGCAACACACCATAGAGGAATATGTCAGCAGATTCTTCGAATTGTTGAGGTACGTACCCTATATAAAAGCAGAGAAGGCAAAGGTGCAACAATTCGTCAGTGGACTACCTAAGGACTATCAGAACATGATTGAGTTTGATGAGCCAAAGACCCTAGAAGACACTATCCGAAAGGCAAGATATTGTTACGAACAACTGGGGCATCGAACAGAACCTTGCGAAAACTGAAAGCAGAAGAATAGTTCTGGATTCCAGAAAAAGGGGTTTAAATCCCCAAGATTTAAAAACTATAAGAAGGACTCAAGGATGAGCTTCCCAACCCGAAGTGTACACCAGTAAAATTTCCCCTCCCAGAGTGGAAATAAACCTTCTGGATCTACCCCAGGAAAGATTGATAACCCAAAGAGAGAACCCTTGAAATGTTGGGGTTGTGGAGAAGAACATCTACTAAGGGACTGCCTGCACCGACAACAGAACAGTCGGAGAATTTACAACGTTCAAGAAGCTACCACCATCAATGATGTGGCCAGGAGTGTGCCACAAATTTATGCAGCCTTGGATAATAAAGAAGCTGACCACCAAGCTTCAGTGGTGGAGATGGAAGGTACGATCACCAATCATCTAGTGTCTATTCTAATTGACCCTGGTTAAAATTTGAGTTATATAGCTCCTAAGGCTGTTGATAAGTGTAAATTACAGCCACATAAACACACCAAGCCATGAATGGTATAGTTAGTCATTGGCACCAAAAGAAAGGTAGCGGAGGTCATACCAACTTGCCAATTCACTATGGGTGAATTTCCCACCCAAGCAACCCTTAACATACTACCCCTAGGATCATATGACCTATTGATTGGAATGGACTAGCTAGCCACATATAAAGCCAGATTGGACTGTTACCATAAAATTTTAGAGTGTGTAGGTGAAGAAGGAAGAAGGATAACCCTTCGAGGGATCCAAAAACTTGTCTTGGTGAGATGAATATTAGCCCTTCAAATGAGAAAGTATTGCAGAAAGGGATGGCTACTTTATGTGATACAGGTGTTGGAATCAACTGAAGATGACAAACCAAGCCTCGAAGACCACCCCACACTAAGAGAATATAGAGATGTATTTCCAAAAGAGGTACTGGGTCTACCTCCGAGAAGGGACATTGACTTCTCGATAGAACTTGCACCGGGAGTGGTGCCAATGTCTAGGACACCCTACAGGATGAGCACACCCAAGCTAGTTGAGCTTAAATAACAACTAAAAGAAATGATGGACAAAGGCTATATCCAGCCCAGCGTGTCTCCATGGGGAGCACCAGTTCTATTTGTAAAGAAGAAATATGGTACCCTCTGACTATGTATAAATTATAGACAACTAAACAAGGTAACCATAAAGAACAAGTACCCCTTACCCAGGATCGATGACCTGTTCAATTAGTTGGGAGGTGCTTCCATCTTCTCAAAGATTGACTTGAGATCTGGATACCATCAAGTCCAAATCAAGGGTGAAGACATCCACAAAACTGCCTTTAGGACGAGATATGGTCACTATGAGTTTGTGGTAGTACCATTCGGATTAACCAATGCCCCTGCCACTTTTATGTGCTTGATGAACAGTGTGCTCAACAAATTCCTAGAAAAATTTGTACTGTTTTTTATTGACGATATATTAATTTACTCCAAGAATAGAGAGGAACATGAGGAACATCTTGGACTTGTTCTTCAAGTGTTAAGAGAACATCATCTCTATGCCAAATTTAGCAAGTGTGACTTTTTCCAGAAGCAAATACATTACTTGGGTCATGTCATATCTGAAGGAGGAGTAGCAGTAGACCCTGACAAGACCAGGTCTATCATGGAATGGCCTACTCCAAAGGATATTTCAGATATCAGATCATTTATGGGCTTAGCAGGATACTATAGGAGATTTATAAAAGGATTCTCCAAGATTGGTTGCCCAATCACTGCCCTCCAAAAGAAGGGAGCTAAATTCACGTGGACACAAGAATGTGAAGAAATATTTCAATCCCTAAAACATCTACTGACCCATGCACCCGTGTTAAAGATCGTCGATCCCGAAGCTGACTTCCTCGTGTGCACCGATGCCTACAAGGAAGGGATCGGAGGAGTCCTTATGCAAAGAGGAAGTGTAGTCTGCTATGAATCTCGAAAATTGAATGAGCACGAAGTCAACTATTTGACCCATGATCTAGAACTGGCTGCCATAGTGCATGCCTTGAAAATGTGGAGGCATTACCTCCTGGGAAGAAAATTTGCACTTATGACAGACCACTATGGATTGCGATATCTATTTGACCAACCAAAACTCAATGCTAGACAAGCTAGGTGGATGGCCCTTCTTAGTGAGTTTGATTTCAAAATCAAACATATCAAGGGAAAGGAAAATAAGGTGGTCGATGCCCTTAGCAGAAGTATGAAAACAATTCATCTGGTAGTGGTGAGAACCTGCGAGAGGAACGTCAAGGAAAGAGTTAGGAATGCACAGGAAACAAACACATTCTTCCAGACCGTGACCTCATACCTGGAGCAAGAACCCACATGAATAAAGTAAGAAGGCTACCAGATGATAGATGGAGGTCTGCTAACTTACAAAACAGGTTGTATATTCCAGAATGTGATGACTTGAAGAGGTTCATAATGGATGAACTACATAAAAGACCATATATTGGTCATCTAGGATACCAGAAGATGATCACAGCCACCAGGAAACAATTCTATTGGCTTGGATTGAAGAAAGACATAGCTGAGTACTTAGCCAAATGCATAGAATGCCAACAGGTTAAAGCAGAACACCGACACCCAGCAGGATTATTACAACCTCTACCAATCCCAGAATGGAAGTGGGAAACCATTTCCATGGAATTCATCACCGGATTGCCAACATCAACCAAACATAATGACACCATCATGGTAGTGGTGGATAAATTGAGCAAGTCTTCCCATTTTATCCCCGTCAAATCGACTTGCAAGGCAATCGATATCGCTCGCATATTCATGAAGGAAATATTCAGACTACATGGTATGCCTAAGGAGATCGTGTCTGATAGAGACACGAAATTTACTTCCAACTTTTAGAAATCCTTGATGGTTGGTCTAGAGACCAAATTACTGTTTAGCACCACCTATTATCCTCAAACGGATGGACAGATGGAAAAAGTGAACCAACTATTAGAAGACATGCTAAGGATGCATGTAATGCATCAACCCCAAAAATGGGAAGATTACCTGCCGCTAGTGGAATTTGCCTACAACAATGGCTACCAAGAATCCATGAAGATGAGCCCTTTCAAAGTCCTCTATGGTAGACCGTGCAATACTCCAGTCAGTTGGAGTAATCCCATGAACAGAGTTACTATCAGACCCGACATGTTGAAAGAAATGGAACAACAAGTGACTCAGATAAAACAAAATCTAAAGGTTGCTCAGAACAAACAGAAAATTTATGTCGANTGCCGCTAGTGGAATTTGCCTACAACAATGGCTACCAAGAATCCCTGAAGATGAGCCCTTTCAAAGTCCTCTATGGTAGACCGTGCAATACTCCAGTCAGTTGGAGTAATCCCATGAACAGAGTTACTATCAGACCCGACATGTTGAAATAAATGGAACAACAAGTGACTCAGATAAAACAAAATCTAAAGGTTGCTCAGAACAAACAGAAAAGTTACGTCGACTGAAAGAGAACTCTGAAAGAATGCAAGACAGGAGACCACGTATATCTCAGAGTTAGGCCCAGGAAGAGTTCCCTGAGGATGGGAGCTTGTGCCAAGTTGGGACCTCGCTATTGTGGACCCTTTGAAGTTCTAGATAGAGTGGGACATCTAGCCTATAGGCTATCACTTCCTCCCATAGTAAAAGCACATAATGTTTTTCATGTTTCATTATTGAAGAGATATGTACATGATTCTAATCATATAATTGATTGGTCTATGATCTAGGTGGAACCGGAGGGAGAATTCCTACCAAAACCTCAATGCATATTGGACAGAAAGGAAACCCCACTTAGGAACCAAACCATTGCATAGGTCAAGGTGCAGTGGAAACATTTTGGCCCAGATGAGGCTACGTGGGAAATTGAGAATGCCATGAAACAGGCATATCTGATTTTGTTTATTTCTGTACATACACATCATATTGATAGAAAGAACATCGAGGACGATGTTCCTTTAAGGGGGAGGGAATTGTAACACCCTGTTTCCCCCAGTCTGTAAATATAACTATATTGGCCAAGAACTATGGCAAACTCAAAGATGTGAATGTTTGATTTGACGGACCTTTGCATAAAAGGTTGATGAATGTAAATTATATAATGAATATGTGTTGCATGACTATTTAGAGAGGGGATGTGCTGAAAGAGACTATGATGGCTAATGAGAGGTGGTGGAAGGGACCTGGAAGGGTTGCGTTAACTTCCACTGAGCTAGTACTGTATTGGTTTATACTTGCTCACAAACCAAAGCATCTCTCTAATCCTGGAATGGATTTCCCGTCAGATTGGTAGCTGGGGAGGCTCCTCAAGAGTTAATGAGGGGATGGGGGATGAACCGCCCATCTGTAAAAACCCTCAGACCTGACCACGGATGGCAGAATTCACGTCACACACAACCTTGTAGACAGAAATTGGTAAGGGAGGAAATGTGGTAAAGGGAGAGCAATGCATGCAACGGAAATCACAAAAAAAAAAAAGAGAACTAAAGAAACCCTGGAAATGCAGGGAGTTCTGAATACCAGGAGAAGGAGAGTAACCTTCATCCTGGATTGTTTTCCTGTATCAGGAGAAGGAGAGTAACCTTCGTCCTTGATTTTTGTTGAGATGGAAGTAGGAGACTGAACCTCAAAGCATCGTGGTCTAGCTCGGGGGTGGCTAGTGGTAGATCCATTTAGATTCAGTGAGCCTACGGTTGGGTGGAAACGAGCACCCCTCTCAGCAGTTGCATCACGCCTAGTAGATTTGATAAGTGTTTTATACCTTGTATTTCGAACTAAATATCATGAATGCATGTTTGTATTTATATGCCCATAATAATTCCTGTGTAGAATGATTGCCTGGTGTTTTAAACTGGAAATAATGGATGCATTTGTATGTTTATATGTCACCATTGGTTTCTGTATAAATGGTTAAGTTTGGAAACCTTATGCAAGGAAGGATAGATCTCTAAGGTCTCGAGGTCATGGGAGTTTGAAGCCCCGAGAAGTTGGATTTCGTGATTCAAGCTCAGAAGGGATAGGGAGCCCAATTATAGAGAGAGGGAATACCCTATCATTTGGTAAACGAATAGTTGAAATCCTTTCAGGAATACCCCAGATTTGTCAAAACTGATGGATCCAGAGAAGGAGCATAGGCGTTAACACCTCACCCCTTTC
Source organism: Picea mariana (assembly GCA_032191745.1). NCBI lineage: Eukaryota > Viridiplantae > Streptophyta > Pinopsida > Pinales > Pinaceae > Picea > Picea mariana. The sequence goes on along the minus strand of JASDQU010013898.1, from coordinate 193,014 downwards.
AGCCTTCAAAAATAGTGATGGGACCCAGGACCGTAGATTCAAGGATCTGACGGAGCCCTAATGACCATCGATCTTAGCCTTTGTATGTGTAGGAGAGTAGCATTTCGCTGACTCGTGACTTGGAGTAGTCAAGGGTAGGACTGCATGAACTCGCGATTCGCGAGATCACGACGTAATCGTGGCCGTTGGATCCAGGGCAAGGGAGGATCGTTGGATCARAACTTTCGTAGTTATCGCCTATCGGGGGTTCGGAACTTGAGGGAGTTTCCTTTCGATTGTGGAAGTCACGAAGAGCCAAACGCTGAGGGCTCGTGCAAGCACGTGACCCATCCTTAAGTGGGGACYGCATGGTTGACAGGTGGTGTAAMAACAAGCGCCCAGCGGAAGGTGGGAACAAGTGACAGATGATGGACACATGTCTCCYGGGAAGGAGTCAACCCATTGTTGACTTATCGTATCTCGGGAACTTGTGAAGGAGGAGCATGAGGGCTCAACACTCCAACCCGTGAAGTCGCGAGATGCGAGTAGCACTAGTATTTAACCTAGGAAGAGGGTGACCAGTGGTGGACACGGGTCACACTGGGAAAAATTCAACCTAATGTTGACTTATTGTTGCTCGGGGTTTCGCAGGATGAAGAAGCTACACTTTGATCGCTAAGGCCGCGAAACGCCAAGATCCGAGGTCTTGTGCGATGGGCAGCAGCGACATAAATCATGAGCAAAGTTATAGCGTGGTTGACAAGTGGCGTGAATTCGCGTCTCCGGAATTCGCGAAGGAGGAGCATGAGAGCTCAACACCTCAACTGGTGAGGTTGCGAGTGGTGCTAGTGTTTGGCCTAGCCTATGGTTACATGTAGCAGGCGCTAGTGAGGAGGAGCCATACCTGTATAGTATCTCGGGTATCGGTTTTTGGAGAAAATGGAGTCGAGAGTCTTGATTTATGACTCGCGAGTTGTGAAAGGTGCTTGCGCTAAGGCCAGCTTGTGGTCATTTGTGGAAGTTTAAGGAAGGAGAGGGTTTGCGCTAGGCCCCATAGAAGTCTCGAGGATTTTGTTCCTCGAAGGAAAAGACGAAAAATCTAAGTTGTTGTAGTGGGTGTGTGACACTAACAGTGAAAACATTCTTTGATACCAAATTGATATGTATGAATATGGGCCAACTTTTTACATAGCAAACTGAGATATATGGATATTGGCCAACTTGGGATTCTTGTTGTTAGTGGAACTATCTCTAAACGAATCATAGAGTTTCCTACATAAAGTTTAAGATAAAGGTTAAGATAAGGATATAAAAATAACATTACTAACAATAAACCCAATGTATTAATGTAACCATTATACATTAACAATAAACACACTAATCATATAAAGAGATAGAGACAAGTTTTACAACACATAAAACTTTCCTACTAAAATCTCTAAAATCTTTGAGTTGAAGCAAAGCTTAATATTTACAAAGGTGATAAGTCCAATTATGGTAGGACAATCTTTGAGTTGTAGCAAAGGTTAATATTTACAAAGGTGATAAGTCCAATTAAGGTAGGACATTGCATGAGTGAATTACAACCAAGGTCTCATGACTTTAAAGAATTAACAATTTCAGTGAAAAAAACCAATATTGAGGAGCACAATTGCAATGTTCTAGTGAAAAAAATCAATATGGAGGAGCACAATTGCAGTTTTCTAGTGAATAGAATCAATAATGAGGTGCACAATTGCATTGTACCACATGGATTTATTGTTTCCCCCAGTCTATAAATAAAACTATAACTGGTCAAGAGACTATGGCGGAACTAGATATGTGTAAATGTCTGATTTGATGAACCTTTGAATAAAAGGTCAATGTATGTATTTCTTGTTATTAATAGAAAATGGATAAGTGTTGCATAACCGTTGAAAGGGGGCGGGGGGGTTGCCAAGATAAACCATGGATGCTATGAGAGAGAGGGTGAGAAGAACCAAGAATGGTTGAGATGACCCCCACAAAACCAATACCCTACTGGAATTAATGACTCAGAACAGTCCTTTGACCCAAATAATGAATTACCAGTCAATGTGGTAGTTGGGAGAGTCCTCCTCAAGAGTTAATGAGGAGATGGGGGCAGAGTACCCATCTGTAAGACTCTAGACCTGATCATGAGCTGGGGGTTCAGACCCACGCAACCTTGCTGAGAAAGGGAAGGAAGAAGTAGTTCATGGGAGAGGCGAAAAAGAGAGGAGCAAGTGATTTGCGAAGAGAGTAGAGTCGCAAGAGAAATCTCGAGAAGAGAAAAGAAGAGCAGTTACAATGCTCTGGATCGAGGAAGAACTAGGGAATAAGCTCGTCTGAATGTAAGAAGCTGTTGGCAAGGTTTTTCATTACAAGATGATAAACGAGGTTGAAGAGTGACTGTGGAAGTCCTTGGAAAGACCTCCTTGCTTGGTACAGAGAAAACCCACTGCCAAGATCCTGTGGGAGGAAGAGGGTAACCTCCATCCCTAACTGTTGCTAAGCAAGAAGAAAGAGTCTCTCTCAGAGCACCATGGTCTAGCTCGGGGGTGGCCAACGGTAAATCCATTGAGAGTGGTTGTACCTATGGTTGGGTGGAAACAAGCACCCCTTTCAACAGTCGCTTCATGAACTTTGCTTTTCTTATAAGTATCTTCATACTCTGTGTAGTAAAATAAGAATAATGATTGAATATATTTATGCGTTTATGACTGAGTTCGATGTTGAATGGTTAATTTAGATATATGCATTATCTCTCTATGAACTCATTCTTTTAAATGGGCATATACTTGACTCAGTTGAGCAATTAGATTTGTAATATGTGAGCCCATAATAGTGTCGGTCTCTAAAACCTTAACCTTCGCGGGAAATTTCCAATTTCAAACCTTGTGGAAGGAGGATTCTTCCTTAAGATCTCTCACCCATTTGATC
>JASDQU010013898.1:168809-189264 GCA_032191745.1 Picea mariana | reverse complement strand
ACACATATCCACGGATTGAGTACCTCTGGGAGGTTTTTCTCTGCTGGTGAAAGGGTGCATCGTTGGAGTGACAAAGTCTATATTCCATCTCAACCGTCCATCGTTAAGGACACGTGTCGCTACATTCTATAGTCCGGAAACTTGGCATTCCAGGAGGAAGATGGAAACTACACACCTAAACTCTCAAATGCTGAAGTCACAAATTAATGAGAGCCATCGATCCGGAGGAACTTCGAGAACCCTCTTGACCATTTGATCTAGATGGTGGTCAATTCAACACTGACCTACTCTAGGAGCAAACTGGAGACTACACGACCGAACCCTTGAAGGCCGAAGTGACGAGGACCATTGATTCAAGGACACTCTGGATCCCCCTCTAATCATTGGATCTACCCCATGGTCAATTCAACATTGACCTACTCTAAGGGAAAGGATAAGTTTACATGACCAACCCCCCTCCCTCGAAGGATGAAGTTTCGAAGCAACGAATGTCGTAGATCTATGGATCTACGTGAACGGATCTCCACTGTGAGATCTGAGGGATGTTAGAGGGTTGTCTTTCTGGGGTGACATGACTCATAGACATCACCTAGGGTAACAAGGAACCCCGATTGAGGTGCCACATGTCACCTGGATTTGTGTGTTTCACAGACCCCATAGGCCCATCAACGTGTGACATGTGTCACCCACTGAAGGGCCAGGTGTCATCTAGGCCTTGCTGCGTATCACACCTGACACCCACTGCATAGTCCATTAGGAGAGAGGAGTATGCGGGACCCACCTATATTTTCCTTTTCATCTAGTACATTACCACGTACAAGGGTGGACTGGCTCTAACCTCCTATCAAGGATCGACGGTCGTGCTTGAACCAACGTGGAGATCTACGATCAGAGATGATTGTGGAGACCCAAATAGCACAATGCTTATTTCCTTTCTTGAGTTCCGCACTAGAAACTTCTCATCGGTGGTAGAAATGATGCCAACCATTGATCTTGCTGGATATACAGATCAATGGTCTAGGAGGATTGCAGAAGTTCAACCCACGGGGATGATAATTCTTCCCCCGATCTCTGCAATTCCTCTCCACCGTAGATTCATGGACCTACGTGGACACACCTCGACTGTGGGATCCAAGAGGTATTGGGAGATAGATGGTGGAAGCTTCAGACTTTAGAGCTGCGGGAGGTTTGGCAGGTAGGTGAAGTTAGGAACCTTGGAGGCTGCTAGTCCTGGATTGATGTGGCCCGTTGACGTCACCTGGGGTGACATGGACCCCTGTCCTATATGCCACGTGTCACTCTGATTTGTGCTTCCCACAGACCCTAAATGCCATTAGAACATGAGACGTGTCACCTCCTAACGAGGACACATGTCACTCCTGAATTTTGTCGCGTGTCATTCCTCTAGTGCATGAATGCTTGGCCAAAGGATGATGTAGTGCCCTAGACTTCAAGATTTCGACACTCTAGAAGGAAGTATGGTTCAATGTGAGGGAACCTCTGAACACCGAAGTTATGAAGTGATAGGAACATTGAATTCGGGGATCCTTCGGGATCTTCTCTGACCGTTGGATCTAGAAATTATCTGACACTTCGACGAAGTCCTACTCTAGGAGACTGGGATGTTAGAATGTATGCTCCAAAGGGGCCAGAAGGATGGAGCTATGTGGCAACCTTTCGGGAATTCGAGACTTCGGGACTCCAGAGGATTAAGTACCGCCGTTGGTTTGGACGGTGGATGGAATTCCACCATGGACGTCGAAGCGAAAGGAGGGTGCAAATGGGATGGATCAATGTGGACGCCACGCGACCCTCAATCGATGAATGCCCAAAGAACTTGGGGAGGCCATAATTTTTAAACCAAAGGTTGGATTTGAGCATGGTAGCAGTCGTTATATCACTACGGGCGAGTATAAGAGGATGCAGACCTCAGACAAAGGATTCAAAATGTTAAGAAAAATGAAATTTATGATGCCCCATCCCTTAAAGGAGTATTTAGGGTTTGGGTGTCTTACAAAGTGGTATCAGAGAATGGAAAAAACATTTGGCCTGCTTGGGCTCATGCACGAGTCGCATAAAAATATTATTAAAGAAGTTTAAGGGGTAACACCCTACCTTCCCCCCCTTCTATAAGAAACTTTCCTAAACCCCTGCTGAAGAGAGGAATGAAACCTTCTACTGTTGATAGATGTTTTGGAAATCTGCACTGAATATTGCTAATATTTCCAAATAAAGAAGTTGACTTCATTTTGCAATGATACGTGTTGTTTATAAGTTAATAGATCATTAACTAACATAAAATGTTTTATCAACACTCAAGCGGTCAGTAAAAAACAAGAAGACTATAACGCAAGGGATGGTGATACACCATGAGTTGGGGGAAAGCTTCCACAATAGAGAGGAATAATATGATGAAAAGAGGGCGGTGGAAACCCCTCCATATTTGGCCAAAACTGCAAGAAGCCTCATGGAAGAATTACAGAGTTGTAAGGATGACAATGAAAGGATGATAAAGGAACAGGACAATTAGACCGAAATTAATGCAGTCTTACTGCAAAGTCTATCCGACATATAAAGGCAACTGCAACATGGTCCAACTACCAGTCATGTGGGAAGACATCACACTAAGAAAACTCCAAGTCCACTTGAGATACAAAAGCATGGTCCTAAAAGTGGCCACACTAGGAGGAGCACCTCAAGGAAGGCCCAACATGGAGCCAAGAGACACTCACCAGAAGATTCCTCTGAGGACATTGACTACTCCAAGGAATCTTCTAGTGGCAAAGCTAGTTCCCATTACCAGATGAGAAGAAAGAATATGAAACCTTCCAAGAGTCATGACCCTGAAGAATTCAAGAAAGCCAAACCACCCACCTTCGATGGAGATATTAAGAAGGGGTAACAAGAAGAAGTTTGGCTAATCGGCTTGAATAAGTACTTTAGATTCCATGACTACTCTGAAAACTTAAAGGCTTGGATATCCATTTTCAATGTGAATGGGAAAGATTCCATTTGGTGGGAGGACCTTAGGAATGTGAAAGGAATCCATGAGAAGGACTTTTCATGGAAACAAGTTGAAAAATAATTTAAAAAGAAGTATCTATCAGAAAAGTACTTTGATGGGAAGACCAAGGAGTTCTATGAACTCAAGCTGGGACAACTCACCATAGATGAATATATCAACAAATTTCTTGAGCTGATGAGGTATGTGCCCTACATAAATGATGAAAAAGTAAAAATGCAATGATTTATTAATGGACTACCTCAGTCCTACCGAGACATAATTGAGTTTTATGAGCCAAATACTTTAGAAGATACTATTCGAAAGGCAAGGTATTTCTATGATCAATTCAAGAATAAGACAAAACCCCATAAATAATGGAAGAAGAAAAACAATTCGGGATTCAAGAAGAAGAGGTTTAAATCCTCAAGATTTAAGAACCATGGGAAAGTCTCTAGGATGATCCTTCCTACTAGGAGTGTGTATCAACAAAAAATTCCACCCCATAGTGTAAATAAACCATTCAAAACAACCCCAAGTAAGACTGATAACACAAAGAAAGAACCCTTGAAATGTTGGGGTTGTGAAGAAGAACATCTGTTGAGGGATTGTCCACATAGGAAAAAAAACAATAGGAGGGTCTAGAACTTCCAAGAAGCTACCATAGTCAAAGATTTGGCTAGAAGCATGCCACAAATTTATGCAGCCTTGGATAATAGACAAGATGACCACCAAGCTTCAGTGGTGGAGATGGAAGGTATGATTCCCAACCATCCCGTTTCCATTTTGATTGACCCTGGTTCTAATTTGAGTTATATTTCCCATCAAACTGTTGAGAAATGTAAATTGCAACTAGTTAAACATGTTAAATCATGGCCAGTGCAACTAGTCACTGGAACCAAAAGAAAGGTAACATAAGTCATACCAACATGCCAATTAATTATGAATGGATTACCCACCCAAGCAACCCTAAACATGCTCCCTTTAGGATCTTATGACCTGCTAATTGGCATGGACTAGTTGGATTCCCATAAAACGAAGTTGGACTATTACAATAAAACTTTGGAGTGTGAATATGGAGAAGGGAGAAGGATACCCCTACAAGGGATTCGAAAGCTTGTCTCAGTGAGACAAATATCATTCCTCCAAGTGAAGAAGTATTGCAGAAAGGGATGTCCCTTGAATGCAATACAAGTACTGAACTCTTTTGATAATAACAAATCCATCCTAGAGGACCATCCCATATTAAGATAATATAAAGATGTATTCCCATAAGAGGTGCCAAGTCTAGATATTGTACTCCAAATAGAGCTTGTACCAGGAGCGGTGCCAATGTCTAGAACACCCTATAAAATGAGTACACCTGAGATAGTTGAGCTCAAACTACAACTAAAAGAGATATGGGACAAAGACTACATTTGACCTAGTGTGTCTCCATGGGGAGCACCAGCCTTGTTTGTGAAAAATAAGGATGGCACACTTAGATTGTGCATAGATTATAGACAACTCAATAAGGTGACCATCGAGAATAAGTATCCCTTACTAAGGATCGATGACTTGTTCGACCAATTAAGGGGTGCTAAAATATTCTCCAAGATTGACTTGAGATTTGGATACCACCAGGTCTGAATTAAGGATGAAGACATCCACAAAAAAACCTTTAGAACAAGGTATGGTCACTATGAATTTGTGGTGGTGCCATTCGGGCTAACCAATGCACCAACCACTTTTATGTGCTTAATGAATAATGTACTTAGTAAATTCTTAGACATATTTGTATTGGTTTTCATTGATGATATCCTAATCTATTCTAAGAATAGAGAAGAGCATGAATAAAATCTCAAATTAGTGCTCCAAGTACTAAGAGAACATCAATTATATGTTGAGTTTAGTAAGTGTCAATTTTTCTAGAAACAAGTCCATTACTTAGACCATGTTATTTCTGAAGAAGGGGTGGTCGTTGATCCTAACAAGATCAAAGACATTATGGATTGGCCTACCCCAAAGGATGTATTTGATATCAGATCCTTTATGGGCCTAGTAGGGTACTATAGGAGGTTCATAAAAGGATTTTCCAAAATTGGTTTCCCAATCACCTCCCTTCAGAAAAAGGTAGTTAAATTCATTTGGACATCAAAATGTGAAGAAATATTTCAAGAGCTGAAATACATTCTAACCAATGTGCCCGTGTTGACGATTGAAGACCCAAACAAGGAATTCCTTGTGTGTACAAATGCTTGCAAGGAAGGGTTCAGAGGAGTCCTTATGCAAGAAGGACATGTGATTTGCTACGAATCTAGAAAATTGAATGAGCATGAAGTCAACTATGCGAGCCATGATATGGAATTGGCTGCCATAGTGCATGCTTTAAAAATGTGGAGGAATTACCTTTGTTGGGATAAATATATGCACTATTAATTTCAACATTTAATTATCAACTGGGGATCGTAAGCTTCAGGATGTAGATGCAGGAAACGTGGGATCAGAGCCTAGTCTAGCCTAATCTAAAGCCGATAAAACAATCTTCAAACCACACTACAGGAAATTAACACTAAGGATTCATCACTGGGACGTAGGAATAAATTAGTGCTATAAAGTCTTAGATCAGAGTCTTTCATGTACTCGGGGTGATGTTCATGTGATTAATTCTGAGTATCTTACTTAAGTTTTCCATCCTTCAATGATTATTTTCTATAGTGGATCCACACTTAAATGCAATAAAATAAAATAAAAACGGAAATGAGTTCAAATGATAGGAAATAAACTAACACGTTGGGAAGAATTCCAATGCAGGAAGGCCATATCTCACGAGTTAGATCTCTAATCTGTCCATTGGTGATTGAAGCTATGTGAAATTAAAGTGCAAGGAATGAGAATGCTAAACTAGTGCAGGAATCAAAAATGTTAAACTAGTATAGAAACAAAGTGCAGAAAATGAAAGAGTTGAAATATGGGTGCAGGAACACAAGGGATGAGAAATAAAAGGTCATTAAGGTACGAGAAGACCAAAACAAAATAACAAAAATAAATTAAATCAAAAGGCAATTAAAGTAATCTACAAATGAAACTCACAATAACTAAAAAATGCAATCAAGTTTTTAACTCAGGAATCATTCTTTAAGTCAACACACCATCCACTTGAAACAATGATGAAGGAGAATATGTTGCAAATATACTCTGAATTTTAAATTTAAGAATGACGAAAAAGAATATACTGAACACTCAAGAAGATGAATGAGGAGAGAGGTGGTGTTTATTTCTATATTTGAGGACTGTACGCATAGGATGATTCTTGTAAAACAAACAGATTCTTAAAACAGAAAGAAGCGTAGAAGAGATGAAAGAATGGGTTGAACGTGACTTTGACTCTCCATGGTTTAGATGACTGACTTAAAGGGAAAAGATCCTTCATAAATAATCAATGATGGAATGAGGTGAAATACCTTCTTCAATCAATACCTATATATAATTTCCAATCTGATATGAGTGTATTTAATTGACAGAGGATATACAGTTTGTTAATGGAAAGAATGTTGATGAATATGGAATAGGTCATACAAGTATGGTAGAAGGTATGGTCTTAATCAATTCATGCAAGTGGGATGAGGTTGAAAATATATGGATGAATGTTTTGTTTTTTTCTTTTGATTGTTTTATACACATATACAAACTAATACATAAATGCTACTGTACAATAGAGTGCTTGTAAAACAGAGTAACAAAATATATTTAAAACAACAATTAGATGACAAAATGGAACAATCAATAAAATTGAATAAATGAAATGGAATTGCTCACAAATAAGAATTTATCCTGAGTATCTAACCAACTTGATTTCTTTTACTAAATTCAAATTCATAAGAATAAATTGGAAATATGGAAATGCAACTAATTGAGTTCAAATCTATTAAGCAAATTGAAATAATACAGAAAATCAAAGTAAAAATGCTAACTAACAAAGTACAAATAGCAACATGCTTACCAAGTTGAGGGGCCCTTCCCAACTGGTAATTGATGCCAAAAGAGTCCCCTTGAATTCCCATGTACACCAAAACTTCAACTTGTTTATTTAATCAAATTCAGAAATTACACTAAGAAGATCACACCGAGTTCTCTCTATTCTAATGATGAATGATAATGAAATGGATATTTTTTCAGCCCTACGAGACTCTTATTTATACATCAAATCCATGGAAGAGTGGATAAAACCAAATACCCCAAACTCAGATTTTGTTTAAAACCAATTTTACAATTTTTGGAATGAAATCACAAAAATTAGGGTTTTATTGTAATTTGGGTAGATGTGAGTTAGGGATCCACCCATATCTTCTGAACCAATTCTAATTTTGAAAAACTGCCTACGTCATACTCAATTTTCCATATTTAAAAAAAAACCGTATCTTCAAATTTCTAGATTTGATACCATATGCATGGAAATCAAGGCACATGTTAGCACTTGAGAGTCTTACTAATTTTGGCATAATCATTCCCCCTGAGATGGAGGTCCACATGTGCGATATAGGTGAATTATAACTCACATGTTCACATGTAGACATCGTTCTGGACAAAACCCATGTCCCTGATTTTCCTTTAGAAGCATGCCAAATTTTCGACTATAATTGAGTACCAGACGGTTGTTGATGTCGGTACCGGATGACCTGGAGCATTCTGGTACCAGATTGTTTCTAGAACATTCTAGTACTAGATGTGTTGAATTTTGAGTACTGAATGATATGGAGTGTGAGTACCAGATGACATGGAGTCTGGTATCGGATGACATGAAGTGTGAGTACTAGATGACTGTAGAACCTTCTCGTACCAGATGACTTGGAGTGTGAGTACCGGATGACCTCCAGTGCGGGTACCGGATGAATTCCAGTGATGGAACATATTTTTTGGACATATAAACATAGGATTAAACCATCATCAACAAAACTATTGTATAATCATCCTTTTAATCACTAAAAATATGAAAAATTATGTATTAACCACATATGATGAATAACACGAGATAATGGAGGTTTATGGTGTAATTAGGGATATATTATGGAAAAAATGCAGGGAGAAGGTGTAATGATGAGTGTATTTGTATGGTGGAAAATATGACAAAACTGGAGCCCAACAACTTCTTAGGTAGAAGATTTGTGCTTATGACAGACCATACTGAGTTGAGATATTTGTTTGACTAACCAAAATTCAATGTTAGACAAGCTAGGTGGATGGCTCTCCTTAGTGAGTTTTATTTTGAAATCAAACATATCAAAGGAAAGGAAAATAAGGTGGTCGATGCCCTAGGTAGAAGTATGAAAGTGGTTCACTTGGCTGCTGTAAGCGCCAGTGAATCAGACATCAAAGAGAGAGTCAAAAGTGCACAAGAAAGATATGCATTTTTCAAGACCATGACATCATACCTAAAGCAAGATCCCACAGGGATGAAGTATGATGGCTATTGGATGTTTAATGATGGCCTACTAACTTACAAAGGTAGATTGTATATTTCAGATTGGGATGACTTGAAGAGGTTCATAATGGATGAACTACACAAAATACCATATACTGGTCATCGTGGTTATCAAAAAGTGATCACGACCACTGAGAGACTATTTTATTGGCCCAGATTGGAAAAGGACATAACTGATTACTTAGCTAAGTGTCTATAATGTAAGAAAGTTAAGGCATAGCATCGACACCTAGCAGGGATGTTGCATCCCCTAGCAATTCCAAAATGGAAATGGGAAACCATCTCCATGGATTTCATCATAGGGCTACCAAAATCAACCAAATAGAAAAACACCATCATGGTAGTTGTCGAAAAACTGAGCAAGGATGCTCACTTCATCCCCGTCAAGTCAACTTGCAAGGCAATAGATATTTCCAATATTTTCATGAAATATATATTTAGACTGCATGGCATGCATAAGGAAATTATATCCGGCGAAGATAGAAAATTTATTTCAAACTTCTGGAAATCCCTATTTGCTAGTTTCGAAACAAAATTTCTATTTAGTATATCTTATCACCCTCAAAATGATTGGCAGACAGAGAGGGTAAACCAAGTGTTAGATGACATGTTGAGGATGCATGTAATGCATCAACCCAAGAAGTGGGAAGACTACCTACCACTGGTAGAATTTACCTACAACAATGGCTATCAAAAGTCATTAAAAATGAGCCATTAAAAGTTAGGCTTTGAGTCCTTGTAGATAACTTCGTGTTYAGACTCAACTCAAGGAAACAAGGTAGGTTGAGGGTTGATATTACTCATTGAAGARTGATTTCAGTTATTGTTTAATTCATGTATATAAGCCATAAAATATGGCCCTCCTTCTAGTGCCGATTCTATTGACGAGTTCAAATTATCCTAACAACAACAAAGGGTACTCCCCGGTATGTCTTCCCAACTAGACTATACACCATTTGAATTAGGASTCCCATACAAAATTTCTCCCAKATGCCATTGATTGATGTCTTTTGGTTTTCTTACTTATTATGATCTGGTGTATCGGTGGGGGTGGATGGATGGTGAGAATGCAATGCACAGATGTATATGAAGACTATGTATGAAAACATGACTAATCTATTACTAATATATGCTAACCTATCCTAGCTAGGAGCACACTAGAGTAACCAGTGAATTATAAATGGAACCAAAACCTTGCACAAATTTTATACAGTTAGTTGCAACGAAAGAGAAATATTGGAAACAAGTACATACAAATGTATATACTCAGATTAGTCTAGATCAAAACAATGTATACAATAACAACTCACAAATCCCAAGGAATTGAAATATTCAAAGAAACATCAATATGTGTAGAATGAAAAATATTGTATGAGAATCAATCTACAACAAGCAAGCATTCTTACATTCCATAGAAATAGTAGTTATCTTCACTTGAAGTAGTTCAAAGATCTGATTTGTTTCTACATAGAATTTCTTCTATAATATGTTTTCCCTGAGGGATTCTCAATATTAGTTAACAAAGTATATGCTCTTGAAAAATTTCTTCGGTCTATACAATRCTTGAAWAGCCAAAAGTCCTTTACAAATGAGATTCTATCCTATTTTATAAGAAAATTAGTAACTCCCATGTGTCCCTTTGTCTTCTTCTTGAAGAGGAAGTTACAAAACGGTTCATCTTCTATTCCCTCATGACAAGTGTGAAAAAAGGGATGAAATTTGGAGTAGTTARGAAAAGGAAGAAAGAAAGGGAAGATATCATGTCCTTTTCCTATGAACTTTTGCTTCTGAGGTAGGCCATCCAAAATTCCAACTGGTCATCGAGTGATTCGATCCTCTTGTATGTAAGATGCTCTAATGTTGCATTGTTCAGATCAATACTATCATCGATGGTTCTCATCGCACTGGCATGCAATGGTTAAGGAAATATCCAAAGGGTGTGGCAGTGTGGGGGAAAGAAAACTATCCATCTTGTGTAATGAAACACGAACCAAAGGGAAAGTTAAGAAATCAAAAGGAGACCTAACCCTAACCTTAAAAAAAATAAGGCAAGATACCCTTACTTGGAATATGATGCCACGTGGTGAGTAGGGATAAGTTGGAGCTTGAATGTAATAGCTTGGCATGTTTCTACCTATGGGAAAGTTTTTCAATCACTCATGATTGGATAACAATAACATGACCTCGTTCCATTTATATATCCAAAAGGTTGTTTTTTTTGCATTAAATGCGATAGGTGGGGGTTGGTGTGATCGAAGGACCAGGGAAGAAGCTTTCTGATAACATCGGAAGTGATTAGAGGAACTCCTTCGATGTGTTCGGAGGAGTTAGAAGTAAATACTCCGAATTGTTCGAAGAAGTTATAAGTAACTCCTCTGAACTGTTCAAATAAGTTATAAGTAACTCCTCTAACTATTCAGAGATGTTAGAAATAACTCCTTCGAACTGTTCATAGAATTTCAAAGGAACTTTGCCAATTTCAAAATCGGATTTCAAAACCAAGCCTTGATGATTTTTTCAAGTAAAACCATGAGTTTTATAAGTATCTTGAGGTGGAGAGGGAGACTCATGAGTATTTCTATTAGGCTCAGAAGATGAGGTGCTCCCTTTTCTAGGGAGGTACGCAAGATCAAATGGAAAAATGGAGGGTTGTAGTGCCTGTCACAAAAACTTTGGCAGGGACTATGGACCCTTATATTGAGGTTTTTCATCTAGTCAATCTAGTTGGAGGGAAACTAAAGGATCTTTATGGGGATGATGAACCCACTCATCTTCATCCAAAATTAAATCATATGTAATATTAAGGAAACTATTTTGTTCAAACATTGGTCACCAAAAAGATGTATGAGGCAAGAAAGATGATCTCCAAGGCTAGAATCCCCAAGAGTGAATACAATTCTATTCTACAAACACAAGTTAAGATCTTACAAAATAATTTCCCAAGCATAGTTGCATGGGTCCCTCTAGTCCACCCCTTCATCAAGTTGAATTTTTATGACATTTGTAAGGGGAATACAAGATGTGCAATGATAGTAGGCATCCTAAGAGATTATATGGACTATGAAATAGTTTTTTATGCACAAAATAATGAAGCTAATATGATATACCTACACTTGGGTTCAAACATAAACCTTACCATGGACATTAAATCATTAATTATTGAAGGGAAATCCCATATCATAATGCAAAAACATGGAAGGAAAATTCAAATACAACAATAAGACAATTAGTTGTGCATTGGTGATTAATCCACCCCCTACATGATATCATCCATTGTCTTAAATAAGTTAATTAAATTTTCCAGCTATATCATGGCTTAGGAAGAGGGAATGTGGTGGTAGATACCCTTGCTAACATGATTAAATATCATTAGGATGATGGGGTTCTCAAGAATTTTGGCACTAGGACACCCACTCTATGTCAACATTACAACCCTCCCACCTTATTCATCTCATGCAACATGAGAAAATCCATGCTAGAGGAAAGATTAAGAGTATATGTAGCCCGAGTCTAGTCTAACTAAAATATATAATATGACCATGATGATTAAGCCAAGTTGTAATGAAATTATGGCCCTTTCAGTGGAACCTCCACTACCATGTTCATATAATGTAGGTTTAATGGGAATTTCATATGAGAACAAATTTCCAACTGTGAATACTTATAGCATGGGACATTCTACAACCAATGAGTTACATGGCCCCAAGTCACACTGGCATTGATCCACATTTTAGGTTAGAATTATACAAGTCATACTATGGTGTAGTTAAATTGCATTAACGTTGGAAACTTTGACATAGCTTCATGTGATGCATTAAATAATTGTAGTAAGTAGGCCATTAATATAGTGGGAATGAAAGAGATTTTTCAACTAGTTAGTTTTGACATGGTGGTAATAGGAAGTAACATGCATTATGGTGTTAGCTTATATATCATGCTCAAAGGATACATTGAAAGAGCCTTAGGAGAAGGATATGGTTATTAAGTTCCAAACTAAAATGGAATACAAATGATTACAATGAATTTTTCTCACAATGGATTCAACTCACATTTCAATTCACCATCATACAAATCACATTTTGGTTTAGTTATATTTCATATGGGATGGTATTTTTGACTTTGTTTCATGTGATGGAAAGAGTAAATATGGGCCATTAATATAATGGGATATAAGGGGATCATTCCACTTCTTAGTCATGATATGGTGGCATAGTTCTAACCCTCTTACAATTAATAAGTTAGAATCCTACCTAACTCTACCTTGATTTTAATGTCTAAAGATATGGAAGAATAATGCAAATTGCAATTTGATTTTATCTTATCCATCATGCATAGGATACATATGGGAGGAATCTAGGGATATGTTGTACCTGCAGCAATTCCAATTAAAATTTTTTGGCTTAGGAAAAATTAAATGGAACCTCCCCCTACTAAACTTGTAACTCACCTGATACGAAGGGAAAAATATTTTCTAAGGTTTTCCTATCATGAGATGTAGGGGTTTTCTTTCCCTTTTTATTGGTCACTCAACCCTCTTAACATTATCTCAAATATTATGTCTAACCACTCACGGGGACTTAACCCAAACCCACCAAACCAATGTGAAGTGTCGACTTACCAATAAAATATTGCATGTGCAGATCCCTTATTTATGTTTCATACTTACCCTTACCACGAGTATTTTTATAAAATATGTGATTACTTTACATCACCACTATATAAATTGTTTTTCAGCTAGATCCTACAAAGGATATCAACAGAAGGGTTAGAAACCCTGCAGGAAATAGTAGATTGTTAACTAGAGAAGAACTATACCTACATTTGTGTCTACGAATGTAATGTTCCACCACATTGATTACCTAGGCATGTCTTCGAAAATATTTTGGCTCGTGAGGTAGCATAACAAATTGTGAAAGTAGGTATAAAAGTGGCCCTACAAACAATGAACAAGAGAATCTAACCCAACTTCCCAATCAACTTGGGGCAATTCACCTTAACCAACATCTTGTATGTGTGAAAGGAGGTCACATATCTTAAAGAGTTTATTTTCTATATAGGGAAAATCAAGAAACATGACCCTAGGAATTATTTTTGTAACCATTACAAAACCTTGAATATGGTGCCTCCCTTCGAGAATAAAACAAGAGAAGATGAAGAAATTTTCTACGAGGAAGGATTAGATGAAGAAGTGTCATCCCGCGTAGTAGACACACACACTAGGTTGACTCTTTTTTGGTAGAATAGGAAGAAAAGAAAATCCAATTCCATGAAGAACTTCAAAAAGTAATAAGGGACACTCAAGAAAATGTGGATGTCGATGAAAGAGAATGGAAAGAGAAAGAATAAGAGGCACTAAGGAAATTTTTGATGTGAAAGAAAAGGCCAAACAAAAGAAATGACATGGAAAATCACCTAAATAAGATAAATTCCACAAGGCCATAGAGGAATCCCAATCCCACAAGGCTACAAAAGATGAAAGAACATGCAAAGATGTGGAGGATGAAGCCAACGGTGAAGCCGTGGAAAGTTATAGATAGATGTCTGAAGAAGCTACCTACAAGGTCATTAAGGAACTTGAAAGGATTGTAGAAGAAACATGCAAAGCTGTAGAGTTGAAGAATAAGAAGGAGGAGGAGGAGAGAAGTGGAAGTTCCAACCCCGGATCGACCAAAGGAGTATCAATATTAACCTCTCCTCTAAACCCAAGAACTCCCCTAAACGTGATATCTTCTAAATTCTCCTATTTGGCCCTAAAACTGTTAGAATTTGATGATGAAGTAATTGTTGTAGTGAAGCTATACTACATCAATTTGAAATAGGGAATCATGAGGAGGCCATCAAAATGACAGAAGACAAGGGATACCTATGAAAAAAAAATCTAAAATAACAATGGATTGGAGCATGAATAAGGATAACCTATAGAAGGAAGTAGCAGAGATGAAGAAAATTTACATGCATTTTTAGGGGAAAATGATGTCACAATTAATGAGCTCAAATGCAGGGTGGAAGAATATAAGAACAAATTAGCAGGTCTAGAGAAATAGTTACAACAACATAGACAGGAATTGGAATGATTTTCAAAACAAAACCGATGAAAAAGACCATCTACATGTAGAGGAAATTAAGAACATCAAGAAAGGACATATGCACGATATATCATAATTGTTATAGTCCAAAAATGCCACATCTATGCATCCAATACATTGGCCCATCCATTTGCATAAATTACCAATCATACTGTTGAGGTTTCCTTCTAAAAACCATTTTTTTGGATAATGTACGTGCTCTGATGCACTATTATATTGAATACATACATGTGTTGCATGCTAGTTTTCCCATGTACATACACTTGCTGCATGGTAGTTAGTCCACATTTACCTCCAAAAAATGCAAAAAATATAAAATTGCACATATTTCGACGAATTTTATGGTCTATGGAGGGTTTCCTAACCATTCTACCCCCTATATCCCATCCCCAAACCGAATAACCACATTTTTCTCATATAAAAAGAGGCTTTAGGGAGTCATTTAGACATATGAACAAGAGAATAAGAAAACCCTGCCAAAATCCTTTCCCTCTCATTGCCCAAGTTTTTCATCTTGCTCTAAGTTTTATCCTCAACTTTCCCTTCCAGCCATTCTGCCTATATAACCCTTCCTTCCCATGTTGGTAAGTTGGTTGTGAGAATTCTATGTGGGATTGGTGCACTTGGAGTCATGATAGAGGAGCCCGAACTTGGTTCATAGAGTGGTGTCTTCAAGAAAAGGTTGTAACCTTTCATCTCGTATATGAATAAAAGAGATTATCTTTGTCCCAAAACTTTATGTGTACATATTCTTACCTATTTGATCATTTATATCTATATTTAGGATTCTAAGTGATTATTAGAGATTGTATATGTTGTTGTGTTGTGTTCTTCGCCTATTGCATATCGTATTAGGGAGGAGATCGACGATCTAAGAGAAAACAACAAGTGGAAGAGGTATACATCAACCATAAGGATTCAAGGTTCTCTTCTTAACCTTCTCTTCACTATCTCTTATCAGTTAGTCTAGATTTTTTTGGGGTAGATTAGAGATAAGTCATCCTTTTAAGGGAGTTATCGCTCTGCCTATTCCTTAGACCCAGTTTAAGGGGAATTTCCCCATAGAAGAATTGGTGACTCCACTGCGGAGTCTCTCTAGGGTCTTAGTGGAAGTTATTTGTTTGATTTGATTTTCATTTTCTTTTTTGATTTTTCTGAGTGTTCTGAGTTAGGTTAGGTCTCTGGTCACCTTCTAGGTGCCTACAAGCTTCCCTTTCCGAAGATGTCTGTCCATTTTTTTGTTTTAATTTGCATAGGTGTGCGCGCTTTGTTCTGTGTATAGCATGCACACATATGTGTTCTTCATTATACACAACTAGCGTACATATGCAGGATGCTCGTGCACAACACACATCTCTGTGTTCTGGAAGAGTTTTTTCAAAAACAAATTCTTTCATGTTAAGAAGTTCTTTGCTTCTCAGGTCTTGCTCAGTTCGCTAGGGTCTTTGTGGACTGTGTTTTGGATAGGTTCAAGGATCAGAATATCTTGAAATTTGTAAATAATCCTTTTGTTTCTTTATCTCTTTTGTTTTTTGTCAAGGTTAAGGGTGAACTTGTGAGATTTGGGTCCTCCTGTGGATTCCAGTGAATCCATGCTTTCAGGCAATAGATTAGGGTCCATGTCATTCTTTGGTTTGTCTTCTCTTTCCCTTGATTATTCTTTCAAAAATGAAAAAATATCATTTTCTTGTTATTTTCATTTCTAAGAGTATAATAATAATAAAAAACTTGTTGTAGTTCATTAATTGCATTTGCATTTTGTTATGCATGTTTGCTTGGTGTTTGTAGCATAGGTTGTTTTTTACAAAAGAAAAGAGTTCTGATTCCAAAGTTCCTTCTAGGATGCTTCCTTGAAAGTTTTAGTAGTTTGCATTTCATTTTGAAACAAAAAAGCATTCTAGGAAAAATTGCATTTTAGGATCTTGGTCTATATTTTGAAAAGTTTGCACCTTCAAAGTTTAAAATCCATTTTTTTAGTTGTAGAACATAGTTTTATTTCCGCACAATGTTCTAAAAATATTTCAAATCTTCTCTTTCATCTCTTGAGAACACCACAAGTTTCACTTCCTTACCTTCTGAGTAAGCTAAGCCATTTAAAATCAATGATTAATACTAAAATCAACTAGACTTTTCTGTTTATAAGGTAGACCAAGTAGTCTAGGTTTTAGGGACTTGAATTAGGTGTGGAGAGGAAACTCTTCAAGGCTGCTTAAATAAACATAAGAGTCTATGATAGGGAGTGTAAAATTCAAGTTTCATAAGAGTTAGCAGGGACCCCCCTATAACACAAGTGCTAAACATGAGGTCACATGAGGAAAGGTAGAGGATATAACCCCTCCAAAGCCAGATCAAACGTAGTGGAGATTGTATATTGAGAGTCATTCTTGGGATATTTGTTGGTCACATTTGAATGAGGAGATTTATGGACCTAAAATCCATTTTGGATCCTCATTTCTCTTCCAGACCATTTTCCTTCGGTGCCCTTGAAAGTCTTAAGACTTTGTTATCCTTCTCATTACAATCAACATGACTATCGACTGTACTTGCCTAGTGATTGACTATGAGTTGGAAACCTAGTTGCCTTTTTGTAGGGACTTACACAAGTGACTGCAAGGGTATACCATAGTACCTAGAGAAGACTTCGAAACATAATTTGCAGAGTATACCTAGAGGGTGTTTATGTGTTCAATTTACACTTGCATCGATAAGTTTCTCTAGTGTTGATTGGAATAAATATTCTTCCTTCCAGTCAGTTGATTGCTTGATTTTATTTTAGGGACATTTTAGTGTGTTCTCTATGTTTCATGCTAGCTTAACCTTAGAGTGTCAGTTGATCATTTCACAAGGTGGAATATCAACAACTTCGTCGTTCACGTAGGCTTTAGAGCCTACCACCGGTTACTTTGGAGCCACCTCCTCCACTGTTGAGGTGAAGGATAGGTCAAGAGGGTTCTTTTGAAGCAACTGGGCCATTGAAAGTTTTGTCCGAGCTTGATCCTAGAGAAGATACACTTGTACTAGAGGAGTCCATCATTTCTAACCTCGAAGTTGAAACCCTCAGGCCTAGAAACCCTCTAATCATTGATTTATCAACACCACTCCTTATTTAGGAAGTACCTCCTGAGGTCACTTCACATGATCGTCATTTTTTTAGACGAGTGACGATGGAAGAAACTGATGCTACCTCTTCTGGGAGTCCTCATACTCCCATCTCGGCTACCGTGGAAGGAGGCACTGTGCCCCCTCCCCCACCTCCATCTATAAAGACTATGACTAACCAAACACCTACAAATTCTACCAGTGGCGCAACAGCCACAACGACTATGACCACTGTTCCTTCTATTAAGAACATGTATAGTGCTCCCTTTTCATATGGGATGTCGAGTTTCAACTCTGGCTTGAATTTAACATACTCTACTCTACAAACTCTTGGTCCAAGGGAAAGGAGTTCTAGCGCTCCCTTGCAAGGATATTTCATGGGAACCACTGCTCCATTTAATGCTATCCCTTATGTTGGGGGTCATATCCCCCCTCCGTCCCTTTTTATCATAGGTTTTTTCTAGCAGTTGTTCAGGATTAATACCAGTTATATCTTGTTTAGTGGAGGGAGTCACGGGCCTCAGTCCTATATCACTCTTGTAGGGTCTATTCATTTTTATTTGTTTGGTTGTTTGAGAGACAAAAATTTATCTTCATTTGCTTTCTCATCAGGGGAAAACCCCATCTTTAACCAAACCAACCCTATGCAAGGCTTCATTCCTTCATAAGGAGTGATGATGGGAGATTTCTCCTCTCAAGGTATTGGAAATCCCTGGCAGGGATCTTTTCCTTTGCAAGGGATTTCGATCGGGGGTGACCCCTCCCATGCTCAGTGGAACCCGTGGTAGGGTTCAGTACCTAATCCAGGAGGATCGGTTAGGGGCATCCCTAACCAATGTCCTTGGAATACCTTGTAGAGAGAAATGCCTACCCAAGGTATGTCATCAAATTACGTGAATATGTCGATGATGTAGAATCAAGAGAAAAATCCTTTTACTAGCCAAGGCCACCATTCTACCAAAACCCTGGCCAATAAAAAAATGTTTCCTAGCAACCTAGTGCCATTCAAAACCCAAGCTCCTCTTTTCCTTTGAATCGAACACAACCTAGGTTACCTTTCTTGGAAACTCTTCATTTTCTAGATTTTTCAAGGTTGTTGAATGATCCAATATATCATGATCCACATTCACCTCCCATGCCAACTAAGTTTCCATCAAACATACATAATTTTTAAGGAAATCCTGAAGAATATCGAGGTGATCATGTTACAACGTTTCATTTATGGTTCTCATCCAACTCATTGAAGGATAACTCTGTTTAGTTGCGTTTATTTCAATGCACTCTCATAAGGGTGCTGTAAAATGGCATATCAAGCTCAATAGCTCAAAGTATTCTTAATTTAATGACCAGGAAATGGTTTTATTAAACCATTTCAAATTACCAATGAGATACGATGCCAAGACCGAGTTGCTGGAAAACTTCGAGAAAATGAAATCCGTCCATATCTCTGATCACATTCGAGAATGGCATCGCTAAAAGAGCTTGATCAAAGTGAAGGTCCCTCCTAGATTTTTTATCGAGTGGTTCCAAAATTTCTTGGTTCCTTGTGTCTCCAAATGCCTCACAACTTCCATAGTTTTTTCCGAAGAAGAGGCTATTATGAGAGCCCAACAACTGGATTTGATTTACTCTTAATCTAGTATGTTGTACGAGATCCTCCTGGACTCACCACAATCAACTTTTGACAAGACCAAACATAAGTATAGGCCTCATGTCGATGTTATAGTAGGCTCATCACAAAGTAATCCCATAGATCAATTGACTAACCAGTTGCAACAATTATCGATTCAATAGATTGTGGCCAACCAAACTTCTGTTTTGGTTTCCCTTGCAACCCAAACATCGAAAGTACAAAGTGTGCAGTCGACGAATCCTAAGGGTAACTAGCAAGTCGAGGGAAAGAGGAAATCCAAATGAAATAAGGGTAAGGGGGATAAGAAGGTTGTGAATAATGCTGGCAAGGGTAAAAACGAAAAGAAGAAGGTGAAGTTCCCATGTAAGCTTTGCACAGACGACCTTGAATCACCAATTCCCTCAGCTTGAGGAAGCCCAAAAGATATTATCACAACAACAACCTACTATGTTAACTAACCCTTTCCCACAAGGGAAAAATATGGCTTAAGCTTCCTCATCCACGAATGTGCCTAGGGGAAATCAGAGAGCCCCCATGCCTAATGCTAATAATGGAGCCGCAAACGTATACATGATGAGATTAGATTCTCATCTGCATACTACGGCTCATGATTACATAATGTTAGAATCTGCTGACAAGGGAAAACAATCTACCAACCCACTACCTCCTCTACACATTGAGAAGACTATGGGAGAAACTATGACTCACATCCCTAAGGATGAATTTAAGAAGGATTCTAACAACCCAAACATAAGCGTTTCTTAGAACTACTTTGTTGTGTAGGATCTAGAAAAAACTCCTTGTGCGATGTTTGCTCTGGAAGTTCTCCAGAGTCACCCCTCAAAGAGAAAAGCATTGTTTTATTCCTTAGGTGTTGTCAAGAATGATAAATAGGGAATGAATTCTTTTTACCCTACTGATTATAAACCTCATCTTTCTCACCACGTCACGTTTTAGATAGTAGTGGTTTATGCCATGAAATCGTTGACAAGGAAAAAATTTTGCACACTGGTAGATGAGGGTACCTCAACTAACACCATGCAAAAAAATGTTGTGTGATGTCATTGACATGTTGGAAGGCCATTGGCCAACTTGATTTGTCTCTGTCGCCAACGTTTTTAACTACATTTGACGACCATTATTTTAGACCACATGGCATAATCCCATCCTTCCCC
>JASDQU010013898.1:122601-166405 GCA_032191745.1 Picea mariana | reverse complement strand
TTATCATGTCCACTAAAGGGATCATAGTCGATCCTCTGAAGGTTGAGGCAAAAGTTCAATTACCTCCCCTGCACATAATTCCCCAACTTCAAAGTCTACGGGAGAAAGATAATTTTCTTCGGTGATTTTTTGCTAACTATGCCGAGATTACTAAATGGTTTATGCGTCTCTTGAAAAAAGGGGCCCCATTTTGTTGGGATGAAGCAACTTAGTGCTCTTTCAAGGCGTTGAAATGTGCTTTGATGTCTACCCCTCTACTCATTCCTCTGTATTTTGGCAATGATTTATTATTGTACTTGGCTGCAGCAGAATCTACTATTGGTATGGTCTTGGTTCAAGAGGATGACGCGCTCGAGGAGAATGTTATCTACTATCTTATTTGAGGCTTATTCAAACCATAACTCAACTACACTCATGTTGAGAAATTGGATTTGGTAGCTATCCATGCTGTCCAAAGGTTTTGTCATTACATTCTACTTCGAAAGACCACCATTATAGATGTCGTGGATCCTATTCAATATGTATTGACACGATGGGTCATTAGAGGGAATATCAGTTGATGGATAGTCATTCTTCAAGAATTTGAATTGGACTTTGTTTCAACAAATTCTAAAAGGTCTTTGCTCTTTGTTGAACTAATTTCATAAATTTTGATTGAGAGTGGTAATGATTTTCCCGAAGAGGCACTAATCAATGGGGATATTTTCCTTATTTCATCTTCGGACCCTTGGTATGGAAAGTTGATGGGTACGCCATCAAGAACGAAAATATCTTATCATAAATCATACTTTATATTGTCGAGGAATCAATTGTGTTCTCCTTCATTGTCTGACTCATGAAGAGGAAGAGATTGTGTTGAATGAATATCACACTAGAGCATGTTGTAGTCACTTTTATGGGTTGGCAACAACCCAAAAAATTATTCACGCTAGATACTTTTGGCCCTCGTTCATCAAAGATTGTGTAGAGGCGGTCAAAAAGTGCCACCCATTCTAGATCTTCTCTCAGAAGATATGGGCACAACCTTCTCCAATTCTTTCAATTATTGGTGTTGGTCCAATCACTAAGTGGGGGATTGATTTCACTACATCCCACCCAAATTTGGCTAGGGGGCATTGTTATATCATTGTGGCAGTATACTACTTCACTAATTGGGTCGAGGCCATGCCAAGATTTATTAATGACAAAGAAATGACTGTGATTTTCATTTTAACCAGATTGTATCCAGGTTTGGTATTGCAAAGGAGATTGTCACAGACCATGGTTGCCACTTCCGAAATAAGATGATGACTAAGTTAACATCAAAACAGGGGTTTAAGAAAGAAAATTTTTGATCTAGATTTAGGAGTAGAACGAACTGATTAATAGACTGAATATAATAAACATAGAGATATGAAGAATAAAACATATATCTAGTGAAAAATATCTTCTATTGAATAATGAAATAGGCCGAAACTATAAAACTGCAGAACTAAAACACTTGCTCAAATGGTGGTAGCTATCTCTGAGATGAGATGTGGCTACTACATGCATCCATATGAGCAGAATGAATTACAATGAGACTCTAGAGGCCTTTTTGATATTACTCATGAAATCCAAAACCCTAGACATCCAAAAACCTAACCCTAGGAGGTGAAATGCCAAAATTCATGTGGGCCCCTATGGCTAAGTTGGTACCTCAACTTCCTGGGGCTGTAACGTTTGCATATGACCTCCGTTTTAGGCACGTGATATCCTGTTGGAAAGGTCTTTTAGAGAAATACACATTCCACCATCAAAATCTGAATCCATCAACAGTTTGATTCTGGCAAGCCAAAAAAACACTATTTGGGCCTCCAAAATGGCCCTGGAAGTACAACAAGATGTGCTAACATGAAAACATACAAAATAAGCCAGTTGGATTAGGTGAGAGGCGACCAATATCTACCTGGAAGATGTGTAGGGCTTCAGACAACTCCATAAGTGTAGAATCCACAATTACAAAGAAGTACAAAAGAATTTGTTGAACTAAAAACGAATAAGAGGAGCCATTTGGAATAGGTGTGTGGCCACCAATAGCCAACTGGATCAATCCTCCCCCTTTAGAAAGAAATTGTCTCCATTGTGTTGAGTTCCCCCATTAGGTGAGGAAAATTCCGTTGGATTTTTCCGCGGGTAAGACACTTTCCTTGGTGTAGGAGTTGCCCTGCCTTGAGAACCCGATAAAGCTGGATCCTCTATTGGCGAATGCCCTTAACGTGGGTTTCCACTATATGATCAGTGGATTCTTGTTCCATGCAGTATTTTTAGGTGTCATTTGTTATGTGATCTCTAAGGTGTCCAACAATGGTGGAAAGTAGGGTCCAAGGAGCTCCACATTGAACATTGGGTGCAGGTCAAGAAAGGGTGGAGTGTTGAGCTCAAAAACATTGCTACCCATGAACTTGGTGATAGTGTAAGGCCCATAGAAAAGTTGGCAGAGCTTCCGATGGGGCCATGTGAGATGCTCCTTCTGCAAATGTAACCAAACTTTGTCACCAACCTGAAACTAGTGTGGTACCCTGTATTGATCATGACACTTCTTGTACTTAGCATTGGATTTCTACAAAATATCCTAGACCTGTTGGTGGATGTGTTGAATCTCCTCAATGAATTTGGTGGCTTTGTCGATCGCAGACTGATCATGGGAAGAGTCTGTCTGTGAGGTGGTAAGAGGAAGTGCAGCATGAATGGGTCCCAAGGGTTGGAATTCCAGTCCCACATGAAATGGGCTATGACCAGTGGAGCTATGGACAACCCTGTTGTAACTTTTTTGAACATAGGGGATACTCTCATCCCATGTACGTGGATGCTTAGAGTTGTACATGCACAGGATGTGCATAATCATCTGATTTATGACCTTTGTTTGACCATCTGTTTGGGGGTGGAAAGCAGTGGATTTTGTGAGCTTGGTGTCCAACAATGACTAGAGACTCGACCAAAATGTGCTAAGGAACCTATTGTCCCAGTTGGAGATGATGGTCTGTGGTATCCCAAAGTGGACCCACACTCGTTCGAAGAAGATCTTGGAAGTATCTTCCACTGTGATATTCTTCTTACAGACTGTGAGGATGGCCATCTTCGAAAACCAATCAATGACCACAAATACAAAGTCATTTCCTTGCTTGGTGGGCATAAGGCTAGACATATAATCCATTGAGATGGATTCCCAAGGCTTCTCGAGAGTAGGAAGAGGGGTGTATAAGCCTTCCTTCTTGATGGATGGCCTAGAAATGGCACATGAAATGAAATATCTAATATACTTGCTGATGTCCTATCAAATTTTTGGCCAATAAAAATGTTTCTGAAGAATGAACACAGTGTTATCCATGCCAAAATGTTCTGCCATTCAACTGTAGTGAGCTTCCCAAATCATCTTTTCACGCTCAATTGTAGGAACACAAAGATGGCCTAGGTGGCATAATAGTCCATTATGAATGTGAAAATCAGTGATAGTTGCACCTATACCCAAGAGATGATAGGTGGTGGTGAAGTCCGGATCTTGCTGATAAAGCTCGGGCCACTCAGATACTTCATGTCCACAGGAATGGATCACATTGGTGAGTGCAGCCACCTGAGGTAGAATGAGGAAGTTAGGGACATGATTTGAGATACTTATCTTATAATTGATGTTGAGATGGAACTGCTGCAAGTAGGTGGACCACTTCTAATGGAGGTCATTCTATAATTTTGATCCAGAATCAGATCCAGGAGCCCGACAATGGCTCAAAAAAGCTCAAAAATGAAAGTTCTTAGAATCAGATGAAACCAATTCCATTGCGACCATCTTGTCGTGCTGATTCTGTCCATGTATTCACTTTCGCAAACGTGCACTGTATGCGAGAGTTATTTCACTCTGACCATTTTCCCAAACAACTAAAAAGTAAAAAAAAGTCAACAGTGAAAAGGTGACGTGGCACTCTCTGGAGGTGACACGTGGTAGTGGAAGAAGTGACATGTGGCAACATAGGAAGCAGGGTGACTGGACAGTGACAGGGACCAATAAAATGTTGACATGTGGCATTGGAGAACAACAATTGGTGGGGTGCCACGTGACCCAGACATGGGCTGCCACATGGCACCCATGGGTTGGATGATTAGTTGTATGCAAAAATAATATTGGAGTGGATAGGAATTGAACCGACGACCTCTCCACAATGTAAATCCTTCACAATGGTCGAACCACCAATGCGCCATATTATTTCTTATTAAATGAAACCCACTTTATTATAAATAAAGTGTAGTTTTTTAGTGTATGGGCGGAAGGGGTTTGGGGCTAAGCCCCAACCCATGGTTTGTTTAAACTATGTGACTACCAAGCATCGAGCACAGGCACGTTTTGGTTAACCACCCAAGAACACGTTTATTGCAACCTCCACCACTCAAATCTGAGCTAAATTTATGCTGGGTGCATTATGAGGGCGCGGTCCCATGGGGAAGCAACACGTGACTAAGTTTTATGGAGTAGGGGCTAGTGTGCAACCCCTAGGGGGCTGGCTCTTGGCCAAATCAATGCATGTGACCTCAATCTGGAGCGCACGCCTAGCCCTAGGGGATAATTGTAATATTTTGTTACAGGTGGGTTTTTGACCATATTATAGTGGATTTTTGTTGATTTTATGTCTGTTAATGGAGATTTTGGCCATTATTGGGAGATATTGGGCTCTTTTTAAGCCCAGATTTTGGGAGCAAGTTGGGGAAGGATAACCAACTTCAGATCTATAAAAAATAGGCCTTTTTGAGGCCATGGAAGGTATTCAGAGTAGATTTATGCTGAAGGGAAGCCAAGCCAAAGCCATTTTTATGCAGGGAAGCTGTTGAGGAGAAGACGCTTGCGAGCCATTTCTGGGAGCTCCAGGCATCCGTTTTGTGTGATGTTTCTTCTACTGGGTTCTAGAGATCTGGAAGAACATGACCATATCAGTCTTGTAGCCTAATGGCACTACTATGATGTACGTTTTGAGCTTTGAACAAAAATAAAGAAGCCTCCCCCACTGAGACAAAGGCCTAGAGACGTAGGCAATTTTGTGCCAAACTCCATTGTCACTTCTCTTGTTATGGTTTGTTGTTCTTATTGATTCAGTTCAGATCTATATTTTGTATTATGGCTGTGATATATTCTCTCATTTTCATCCTCTTTCATTAGCTTCTAAAATGGTTAATAATCACATGCAATTAAAAACTCAACCATAGTCATTAAAAGATCCTTTTGGATCAAATTTTCCCTATGTCTGTATGAACTACAGAGGCTTGTGATCAATGTGTATGATCGTCTCCTTTCCCAAAATGTAATGTTTCCATTTACGACATGCTTGTAAAATGGAATACATTTCCTTTTCATAGTTGGGTTTTTTCCAGACAGTCTCTGAGAATGTCTCACTATGATATGCCACCGAATGACCGTGTTGAGTGAGAACTCTGCCCACCACATAGTTGGATGCATCAATATCAATCTCAAACAGTTGCTATAGATCAAGAAAGGATAGTACTAGAGATGATCACAAGAGATGCTTCAGATTATTGAATGCACATTGTTGTTCCTTACCCCACACAAACTTGGTCCTTCCATCACCCTTGGTCACCTGGTTGAGGGCCCATGAAATATGGGATAATCCCAACACAAATAGTTGGAAGAAGTTGGCTAGTCCCAAGAAGATATAAAGCTTGGTCAATGTGGTTGGGATTGGCCTGTCACAAATGACTTGGATATTGGTTGGATAAATGTCTACCCCATGCTCATCAACAATGTAGCCCAAGTATTGGACCCTATCCATGCCAAAAGAGCATTTTTCCAAGTTGGAATATAGCTTGTGTTGTCGTAGAGTACTCAAAACCTTCTGAATATGTCGCATGTGATCCTCCCACATTCTACTGAATATGAGGATGTCATTCAAATATACCACCATAAAGGAGTTGGTGAAGGGTCTCAAGACATCATCCATCAACCTCATGAAAGTGGCTGGTGCATTTGTTAAGCCAAAGGGAATGACTAGCCATTTGAAGAGACCTTCTTTAGATTTGAAGGCTCTCTTTCATACATCAGTTGGTTCGAAGGGAAATTGGTGGTAGCTAGATGTAAGGTCAATATTTCTAAAGAACGTTTCCCCCTTGAGTTCGTCAATAAGGTCATCAATATTGGGAATGGGGTACCGGTTCCTGAATATGATTTTGTTTAAGGCTCTATAATCAATGCAGAGTCACCAAGTCCTGTCCTTCTTCTGCACTGGTACAATCGGGCTTACTCAAGGGTAGGAGATGGGTCTAATGTGCCCCTTTTGAAGAATCTCTTAGATCTGACACCTGATTTCATAATTTTCCATCAGTGAGCAATGATATACTGGTCCATTAGGTAGAGGTGCGTCGAGGGTCAGATTAATTGTATGCTTGACTTGGCAGTGTGTCGGTACTCATGTAGGTGAGGAGAATATGTCTCTGTATTATTCCACGATCCCATCCACTTGCTTCTACTAGAAAGAGAGGCTCTTTGTAGAGGCCACGGATGTGGTGATGACATTCTGCTTACTATGAGCACGTATCTCAAAGAAGATGAACTTCTCGGTCTGTGAAATGACCTTACTACATTGCTTATCAGAGATTAAATAAATAGCAGTAGGCGGTGCTACCTTTGGTATATTATAAAATTATCTACCTTAAGTAATAATAACACTGCAGGGTCTAGACTCATACACAACATGACGCTTCTACAAATATGGTTGTCCTAAAAGAACATCACAAACTTCAAGGGGAGCAATATCACAAAGTACCTAATCTTTGAAAGTCTTGATGCCATAGGTAGACAACACTGTTGGATGACACTGAGTTATCTTCCTTGGCGAAGCTAGTTGATGGTGTAGGGTTGCGGGTGCAATGTCATTGGTAGGTATAGTTTCTTGTTGACCTTTGCTGAAATAAGGTTCTTATAACTACCTCCATAGACAATGAAATGAAGAAGATCCCCCTTAACCCACATCTATGAGTGGAAGAAGCATTTCCCTTCCTTTGGTTCTTATGGTTCGCTTGGATGGAATTTGGTGGTAGTGATAGTGGCAATGGGTTCAAAATTGATAATCCACTTCCCTCCTTTAGGATTTGATTCATAATCATAATTGGCCTCTGATTTGGAAGCCCTGAGTTTGGCCATGAGTGACTACTTGGAGCGACATTCTTCAGTGTTCTGCCAAGGGATTTTATGGTACTCACACCATTTTTCCATGTCCTTCTTCGTCTTCTCATTGCCCTTCTTATGTTGCAACTTGGATTGGTTGTCCTGAGGGTGTCCATATTGACTCGTTCCATTTCTATGTGGGTTGGGGCCACCTTTTCCCTGCTTTGGAAGTGAGGGGTTTGCACATCCAAAATCTCTCCTTTTCTGCTTAAATTTCTACTCGATCTTGACAACGTATCTATAAGTCGTTCCCAATGAGGCGATGTCCAGAAACTCCATTTTTGTTTGAATGTATATGTGAAAACAACCGAGGTATTTGAGAACCATATGATGCTCATATTTTTTGATACCCAATTTGGTGTGCAGGTTATGGAAAATATTGGTGAAATATGGTACTATCTGGTTCCTTTCTTGATGTAGGGTGGTCCATCTAGTGTATTGGTCCTCGTAGCTCCCAATAGGGTAGTACTATTCTTTAATGGTGTCCCGAAAGGAATCCCATGTGGGGGCCACCAAAAACATTTACCTTTTCTCAGAGTAAGTATCCCACCAATATTTAACATGGGGAACGACCTTGAGGAGTGCATAAGTGATCTTTTCCCTATCGAAAAAATTGTGGACCAAAAACTACCCTTCGAGTAGATTCAAACATTTATCTACAACATATGCATCTATCAGTCCTTCAAATAATGGAATGTCAAAATTTACCTATAACTTGAATGGGGTTGCATGGCCTCTTGATGAATATGCTTCTCGTGTGGGCAACCGTTGAAGGATCTGCGTGAAGTTGTCCATCATTTCATTCCTTTGTCGCATGAGGGATTCCTTGAGAAACATTTTAAGAGGATCTCCTGCTTCATCATCTTTCTTTTTGTCCCCCATGGGTTGTTTTCAGGATCGACGAGACCGATATTGCAATAGCTCGATTGGTTCAATTCTCAACTTCTTGTACCGAGATCTTGTTTGGGACTTGCATGAATAAAAATAAATGAAGAGTAGACCGCTATGATACCAATGATCCATATTTAGGAGTGGAATAAACTAATTAAAAAACTAAATATCAGAGAAGCATCTTCATGGCCGCTTGATGAAGATGCTTCTCGTGTGGGCAACCATCGAAGGATCTGCGTGAAGTTTTCCATCATTTCATTTTTTTGTCGTACGAGGGCTTCCTCGAGCAACATTTTCATAGGATCTCCTGCTTCATCATATTTATTTTCGTCCCCCATAGGTTGTTGTTGGGATTGACGAGACCGATATTGCAATGGCTTGATTGGTTTGAGTTCCAACTTCTTGTACCGAGATCTTGTTTGGGACACGATGAAGAAAAATAAATGAAGAGTAGACTGCTCTGATACCACTTATCCATATTTAGGAGTGAAACAAACTGATTAAAAAACTGGATATAATAAACAAAGAGATATGAAGAATAACAAATATATCGAGTGAACAATATCTTCTATTGAATAATGAAATAGGGTGAAACTATAAAGCTACGGAACTAAAACACTTGCTTGAATGGTGGTAGCTATCTATGAGAAGAGATGTGGCTGCTATGCACATCCTTCTGAGAAAAATGAATTAAAATGAGTCTCTAGAGGCCCTTTTGATATTATCATGAATGTCAAAACCCTAGACATCCAAAAACCTAACCCTAGGAGGTGAAACATCAAAATTCATGTAGCCCCCTATGGGTAAGTTGGTACGTCAACTTCCTGGGATCGTAACGTTTGCATACGAACTCTGTTTTAGGTGTGTGATAGCCCATTGGAAATTTATTTAAGAGAGCTACACATTCTACCATCAAACTCTGACTTTGTCTACATTTTGACGATGGAAAGCCAAAAAAAACTATTTAGGCCTCCAAAATGGGCCTGGAAGTACAACAAGATGTGCTGACATGAAAACATACTAAATAAGACAATTGGATTAGGTGAGAGGCCACCAATATCCACCTGAAATATGTGTAAGGATTCAGACATCCCCTTAAGTGTAGAACCCATAATTATAAAGAGCTACATAAGAATGTGTTAAACTAAAAACAGATACGAGGAGCCAGTTGGAATAGGTGGGTGGCCACCAATAGCCAACTTGATCAATATTCCCTGCTTAGTAAGTAATGGTCTCCATTGCGTCGATTTCCCCCATCAGGTGAGGAAACTTCTGTGCTATTTGTCCCCAGGTGAGCCACTTGCCTTGGTGTAGGAGTTTCCATGCCTTGAGAGCCTGATAAAGCTGGATCCTTTGCTGGTGAGCGCCCTTGACCTCTGTTTCCACTATCTGATCAGTGGATGCTTGTTCCATGTAGTCAGGGTCTAGCTCTCTGGGTGTCAATTGTTCTGTGATCTCTAAGGTGTCCAATAATGGTGGAAAATATGGTCGAAGGAGGTCCACATTGAACATTGGGTGCATGCCAAGGAAGGGTGGAGTGTTGAGCTCAAAAGCATTGCTACCCACAACCTTGGTGATAGTGTAAGGCCCATAGAGAAATGGGAAGAGATTCCGATGTGGCCCTATGAGATGATCCTTCTACAAATGTAACCAGAATTTGTCGCCAACCTAAAATTGGTGTGGTACCCTGTGTTGATAATGGTGTTGCTTGTACTTAGCATTGGATTTCTGAAAAATCTCCTCGATCTGTTGGTAGATGTATTGAATCCGATCAATGAATCTGATGGCTTTGTCGATCTTTGACTGATCATGGGAAGAGTATGTCTGTGTGGTGGCAAGAGGAAGTGCAACATCAATGGGTCCCAAGGGTTTGAATCCCATCCCCACTTGAAATGGGCTATGCCCAGTGGAGCTATGAAGATCCCTGTTGTAATTGTGTTGAACATAGGGGAGACTCTCGTCCCATGTACGTGGATGCTTAGAGTTGTACATGCGTAGGATGTGCACAATCATATGATTGAAGACCTCTGTTTGGCTGTCTGTTTGGGGCTAGAAAGCAGTGGATTTTGTGAGCTTTGTGTCCAATAGTGACCAGAGACTCTACCAAAATGTGTTGAGGAACCTGCTTTCCCAGTCAGAGATGATGTTTTGTGGTATTCCAAAGTGGACCCACACTCATTCGAATAATATCTTGGTGGTATATACCACTACGATATTCTTCTTGCAGTATGTGAGGATGGCCATCTTCGAAAACTGATCAACGACCACAAATACACAGTTATTTCCTTGCTTGGTGGATGGAAGGCCATGCATGTAATCCATTGAGATGGATTCCAAAGGCCTCTCATGAGTTGGAAGAAGGGTGTATAATATTTTATTCTTGATGGATGGCTTGTAAATGGCACAGGAAGTGAAAGATATGATATACTTGATGACGTCCTGTCGAAGTTTTGGCCATTAAAAATGTTTCTGAAGAATGACCACAATTTTCTCCACACCAAAATGTCTTGCCATTCGACTGTAGTAGGCTTCCCAAATCATATTTTGATGCTCACTTGTAGGAACATAGATATGGCTCAGGTGGCATAATAGTCCATTATGAATGTGAAAATCAGTGATACTCACATTTGTACCCAAGAGATGATAGTTGGTGGTGAAGTCTGGATCTTACTGATAAAGTTGGGGCCACTCAGATGCTTCATGTTCATAGGAATGGAGAACAATGGTGAGTGCATCCATAGGAGGTAGACTGAGGAAGCTAGGGACATGATTTGAGATACCTGTCTTATACTTGATGTTGATATGGAACTGTTGTAGGTAGGTGGACCACTTTTGATGGCGGTCATTCTGCAATTTCCCCTGTGTATGTATGAACTGCAGAGGCTTGTGATTAGTGTGTATGATTGTCTCCTTTCTCAGAATGTAATGTTTCCATTGACGACATGCTTGTACAATGGAATACATTTCCTTGTCATAGGTGGGGTATTTCTGAACAATATCTGAGAGTGTCTCACTGTGATATTCCACCGAATGACTGTGTTGAGTGAGAACTGCACCCATAACATAGTTAGATGCATCAATATCAATCTCGAATGGTTGCTGCGGATCGGGCAAGGAGAGTATTCGAGCTGAGAATAAGTGATGCTTCATATCATTGAATGCTCATTGTTGTTCTTTTCCCCACACGAACTTGTCCCTACCACCTCCCTTGGTCACCTGGTTGAGGGCCCATGCAATATGGGAGAATCCCAACATGAACCATCGGTAGAAGTTGGATAGTCCTAAGAAGATCTGCAACTCAGTCAGTGTGGTCGGGGCTAGCCAATCACAGATGACTTGGATCTTAGCTGGATCAACATGTACCCCATGCTCATCAACAATGTAGCCCAAGTATTGGACCTTGTTCATGCCAAAAGAACATTTTTCCAAGTTGGCATATAGCTTGTGCTGTCACATAGTGCTCAAAATCTACTAAGTATTCCACATGTGCTCCTCCCACATTCTGCAAAAGATGAGGATGTCATCCAAATATACCACCACAAAGGAGTTGGTTAAGGGTTTCAATACTTCATCCATCAACCTCATGAAAGTGGCTGGTGCATTTGTTAAGCCAAAGGACATGACTAGCCATTCAAATAGACCTTCTTTAGATTTTAAGGTTGTCTTCCATATATCAATTGGTTCGATGGGAACTTGGTGGTAGCTAGACTTTAGGTCAATATTGCTGAAGAAATTTCCCCCCTTGAGTTGGTCAAGAAGGTCATTAATCCTGGGAATGGGGTACCAGTTCCTGACTGTGATTTTTTTTAAGGCTCTGTAATCAATGCAGAGTCCCCAAGTCCCATCCTTCTTCTACACCAGTATAATCGGGATACCGCAAGGGGAGGATATGGGTTTGATATGCCCCTTTTGAAGAAGCTCTTGGATCTGAGTCCTGATTTCATCATTTTCCATCAGCGAGCGATGATAGACTGGTCCATTAGGTAGAGGTGCACTGGGGGTCATATCAATTGGATGCTTGAATTGGAAGTGTGTCAATACCCCTGTAGGTGAGGAGAAGATGTCTCTGTATTCTTCCATGATCCCATCCACTTTCTTCTGCTACAAAGAGAGGCTCTATGTAGAGGCCACATATGTGGTGATGATCTTCTTCTTACTGTGAGCACAGATCACAAAGAAGATGAAATTTTTGGTCTATTAAATGACCTTACTGCATTGATTAGCAGAGATTAAAGAAATAAGACTGGTCCATTAGGTAGAGGTGCACTAGGGGTCATATCAATTGGATGCTTGAATTGGAAGTGTGTCAATACCCCTGTAGGTGAGGAGAAGATGTCTCTGTATTCTTCCATGATCCCATCCACTTTCTTCTGCTACAAAGAGAGGCTCTATGTAGAGGCCACATATGTGGTGATGATCTTCTTCTTACTGTGAGCACAGATCACAAAGAAGATGAAATTTTTGGTCTATTAAATGACCTTACTGCATTGATTAGCAGAGATTAAAGAAATAACAGTAGGTGGAACTACCTCTGGTATCTTGTACAATTGTCTACCCAAAGTAATAATAACACTGTGGGGTCTAGAATCATACATAGCATGACGCTGCCACAAATATGGTTTTTCTAAAATAACATCACAAACTTTAAGGGGAGGAATATCACGCAATACCTCATCTTTGAAAGGCTTGATGTCATAAGGTAACAACACTATTGGTTGACACAAAGATATCTTCCTTGGCAAAGCCAATCGATGGTGTAGGGCTACGACTACGGTGTCATTGGAAAGTCCAACCGCTTGATGACCTCTGATGAAATTAGGTTCTTATGAATACCACTATTGACAATGAAATGAAGTGGAGCCCCCTTTACCCACATCTGCGAGTGAAAGAGGTGTTCCCCTTCTTTGGTTCTTTTGGTTCACTTGTTTGGACTTTGGTGGTAGAGACAATGGTACTGGGTTCATCATCGATAAACCACTTCCATCCTTTAGGATTTGATTCAGAATTATAATTGGGCTCTGACTCGAAGCCTTCAATTCGACCATGAGTGACTTCTTGGAGAAACATTATTTGGTGTTGTAAGAAGGGATTTTATGGTACTCACACCATTTTCCCGTGTCCTTCTTTGTCTTCTCATTTCCCTTCTTGTGTTGTGGCTTGGACTGGTTCTCCTGAGGGCGACCATCTTAACTTGGTCTATTTCTATGTGGGTTGGGGCCACCTTTTCCTTGCTTTGGCTATGAGGGGTTTGCAAATCCAAAATCTTGCCTTTTCTGCTTAAAGTTCTGCTCAATCTTGACAACATATCTATAATCCATGCCCAATGAGGCGATGTCAAAAAAATCCATTTCTATATGAATGTATTTATGCAAACAACTATGGTATTTGAGCACCAGGTGACGCTCAGAGTCTTTGATGCCCAATTTTGTGTGCAGGGTATGGAAAATATTGGTGAAGTCTAGTACTGTCGGGTCCCTTTCTTGACGTAGGGTGGTCCATCTAGTGTACTGGTCCTCGTAGCTTCCAACAGGGTAGTACTATTCTTTAATGGAATCCAAGAAGGAATCCCATGTAGGGGCCACCACAAACATTGCATATTCCTCTACGACCCTTTTCTTAGAGTAAGTATCCCACCAATATTTAACATGGGGAGCAACCTTGAGGAGTACAAAAGTGATCTTATCCTTATCAGAAAAATTGTGGACCGAAAAATACCCTTCAAGCATATTCAACCATTTATCTACAACATCCATATCTATCAGTACTTCAAATAATGGAATATAAAAAGTTTCCTATACCTTAAAGGGGGTTTCATGGCTGCTTGATTAAGATGCTTCTCCTGTGGGAGACCATCGAAGGATCTGCGTGAATTTTTCCATCATTTCGTTCCTTTGTCGCACGAGGGATTTCTCGAGCAACATTTTAATAGGATCTCCTTCTCCATCGTCTTTGTTTTTATCCCGCATGGGTTGTTTTTAGGCCCGGTGTGACCGATATTGCAATGGCTCGAATGGTTCGAGTCCCAATTTCTTGTACCCAGATCTTGTTGGGGACATGCAAAAAGAAAAATAAATGAAGAGAAGACCACTATGATACCACTGAATCGGATTTAGGATTGGAACAAACTGATTAACAAACTAAATATAATAAATATGGAGATATGAAGAATAACACAAATATCTAGTGAACAATATCTTCTATTGGATAATGAAATAGGCCGAAATTGTAAAACTGTAGAACTGAAACACTTGCTCGAATGGTGGTAGCTATCTTTGAGAAGAGATGTGGCTGCTACGCACATCAGTTTGAGCATAATGAATTAACATGATTCTCTGGAGGGATTTTTGATATTACTCATGAATTCCAATACCCTAGACATCCAAAAACCTAACCCTAGGAGGTGAAACATCAAAATTTATGTGGGCCCCTTTGGGTAAGTTGGTAACTCAAATTTTTGTGGTCATAAATTTTTCATACGACCTCCATTTCAGGCGCGTGATATCCCGTTCGAAACTTCTTTAAGAGAACTACACATTCCACCGTCAAACTCTGACTCTGTCTATAGTTTGAATGTGGCAAGCCAAAAAAAAAATATTTAGGCCTCCAAAACAACCTTGGAAGTACAACAAGATGTGCTGACATGAAAACATACAAAATAAGACAGTTGGATTAGGTGAGAGGCCACCAATATCCACCCGGAAGATGTGTAGGGATTTAAACAACCCCAAAACTGTAGAACCCACAATTACAAAGAAGTACAGAAGAACGTGATGAACTAAAAATGGACAAGAGGAGCTAGTTGGAATAGGTGGGTGGCCACCAATAGCCAACTAGATTAAGTGTTGTAGATCCACTAATCCGCCCAATCATATACAACACTATACAAAGTTTTAGGCTTGAAATATTATGAATTGGCACTGAGAGCCTACCTTCTTAGTGCCAACCTCATAGTACATGCTAATGTAGTCCTCTATGGTGTGCGGTCCTAGAGGGAAAGTCCTTAAGTTAACTGGTTCTCCCCTCCTGGAGATATCGGTCAAAAATTCTATATTCTCGGTAGTAGGAGTCAATTATTGGCCCTCTATCATGAAGGGCTCTGCATCTAGGTGTCGATACTCTATCAAATATTTCAGTGGCTTGGGTTGTGCCCTCATGAATGGGCATTGAAAAAAAATCTACATTCCACACTGCTTTAGCATCGAAATGGCCTCTGTATCCTCTTCAACCAGTACGTTTAAATCCTCATGTTCTCTTTCTTGCCAATGTACTTACATCCTCTTGCATGAAAAAATTTGAGGTTAGTGAATTTTTCATTTTTTTTGAAAAAATTTAAGAGATGTACCTGTGATGTTGTTAAGAGAATCACATATATAAGTGTGTGCACCATCTAAACAAAAATGAAAGCAACAAATGATGAATTGAAATGTGATGCAGGAACATCTTAAGCAAGCCAGCAAAGCAAGCGCAAGAGTGGAGGACAACTGGATATGCACCAACACACATTTTGAAAGCACTTTGAATTTGAAAGGATAAGACATTAATGTAATATCTTGAAAGGATTCATTAGCATTTATGTTTTGAGTTGTAACGCAGATCTTGAGTTTATCTCTCATCCATTTGTGGGAGGAATTTATTGTATTAAATGTAAAGTAGTTGTAGCTTTTATTTCGATTATATAGCTTAGAGTGTAGGAGGGAAAACTCTAGAAAGGTCCCTCACATGTATTGTATTGTATGGTATTAGTATTCTCATTGTAAGAAAAGAGCTGTAGAGACTGAGAATAGAAGAACATATATTGTAGAAGAGTGTATAAGAAGATAGATGATGCTATAGAACCCATGTATAGATGCACTTGGATTAATATAAGGAAGATTTGATCCAAATTTCATGGTGTTTATGAATTCTGTTTACATCTATTGAATGGTATGTTTACAATTTATTCTAGTCTCTATTATGCATTTGTTTCAATGTTGTGTGTATGTATGATTTCA
Source organism: Picea mariana (assembly GCA_032191745.1). Classification (NCBI taxonomy): domain Eukaryota; kingdom Viridiplantae; phylum Streptophyta; class Pinopsida; order Pinales; family Pinaceae; genus Picea; species Picea mariana. Next base: position 150,340 of record JASDQU010013898.1, on the reverse strand, counting down.
TGATTGAATGTATGAATTCTTTGAGAGGGAGAGAGTGAGTTTCAATTGTTTCTCATCCTAATAATTCCTGCAACGAGTGCAGTGAAAGTTTGCAAAGTGTGCATTGACATGTTTTGAGTTTTACCTCAGACAAGCTCAGGAGAGATACCGTTGTTCTGATACCAGTAGAAATGCAAGTATAGAATAGAGTCGTGCAAGGATTGCACAAGAAGGTTCAAGTCTTATACTTTTCGAACCCAAGTGAGGGGTTCAAGGATTTCTGTTGCAAGGATTTCACAAAAGAGGAAGACGTCAGATTATCATAGGCTATCGTGAGTTCCACAAGGAGTGCGCACAAAGAACCCTTGGAATTCTTGAGTTTACAGTAGAAGCCAAGCTCAGAAGGGATAGAGACTTCAAGGGATTCAAATAAAAGAAGAAGGTTGATGTCACCTCACAGAGGGTGACCCCAAAAGAATTGATGCCAAGTCCTTTGGCTTGGAGCCATTGAAAATTTGAACAGATGGTGGAACTTCTTGGAGGGAGGAATACCGAAATTACGTGAGACGTTGGATCTAGTAGGTCAGTGGAAAGGAAAAGTTTGATAACCTTTCAATGCTCACAAGCCCAGGAGGAATAGTATCCATTGGATCTAGATTAACGAGAGTCATTGGTCTCTTGAGTTTAGATCTCGACATTTCAAAAGTTGGGAGTTGGAGCATTGGGCTTGCATTACACAAATAGTCCCGATATCGTGAAATGCGATTGTGGCCGTCGATCGAGGAGGAGACACATGACCATCAGATTTGGTCCTAGGGAGAGGTCCCACATCGAGTTTCAATTTTTCATGTATGTGGAGTGTTGGGGTTGTATCATGACAATACCCCCAAAATCACGATTCACAAAATACCTTTTCAGATAAAGAATGTGGTCACATTGGTTGGTCACATGGGTAAGAGCTCGTGGCTAGTGCTTGTTTGCACAGGCGTAACTCCTAAGAAGGACCTGTGGTTACAAGTGTGAAGATTCAAATTGGGAATCAAAGAGCCATTTCGGCTCAAGGGGATATTAAGAACAATCCTTAGAACGGGAGGTCAAGCAGAACCTGCTGAGGTAGGGGTGCTGCGTCAGGTGGTATCAGAGCACAGATTTTGAATCTCTGTAGTAAAGAGAAGATTACAACAATTCCACCCAAAAGACATCAAGACAGACCAATGCCTGATCCATCCATGGAAAGGGAAATGAGAGAACTTTGTGCTTGATTATATGCTATGGAGATAACACAGAGACAAGATACTGATACAGGAGATGTCAATGAAGCTAAAAGTGAAAATGAGGTTAGAGCTGAAGAAGAAGTTGTAGCCAAAGACGCCGCAGAAGAACGTCTATTTAAAGATTTTACAAGAATAGGGGCCAGAGAAAAAATGGACATTCTGATGTATGAAGGCAACTTAGATGTTCAGGAGCTGCTAGATTGGTTTAGAGCTCTGGATAAATACTTTGATTATGAAGATATCGAAGAAGATAGGAAAGTAAAACATGTTGTCACTAGATTGAAAGGGCATGCAACACTATGGTGGGATGAAATGTAGGATGATAGGCATTGCAAGGGAAAGCAAAGAATCAAAAGATGGGATAATATGGTAGAAAAAATGAAGGCCAAGTTTGTACCCAGAAAATATCAAATTAACCTGTTTCGAAGAATGCAGAATTTGCGACAGAAGGGGATGATAATGAAGGAATACACTGAAGAGTTTTACCGACTAAATATTAGAGCTGGTCATCATGAGAGTGATGATGAAAAGGTCGCCAGATACATGAATGGTTTGAGATATGACATTCAGGATGACAGTAGCATGGTGACAATCAGAAATGTGGAAGATGCTTATCAGATTTCTTTGAAGGTAGAAGAAAAATTGGCCCGAAAGCAAGGTCAAAGGGGCAAAGGTAGAAGTCAGAGTAGAGAAAAAGAAATTGCCCAAGACAAGGTGCAGAAGCCTAAGGATGAATAAAAGAAACATCATAATCACCTAGAAAGAGGAGGAATCTCATAGAGAAGACAATATGCCAATAATAACACTTTTCCGCGAGCAAGAGGAAGAGGTAGAGACATAGGAGGTGAAATAAAATGTTTTGTTTGTGGAAAGATCAGACACAAATATTTTGAATGCCCTGATAGAAAAAGAGATGGAGGAGGTGAAGCTCACATTTCAGAAGTGCAAAGGCGAAATCTTGAGGCAGAAGATCCTTAATGATGAGGAAAATTCTCTTAAAACCAGAGAAAGAGGTGGAAAATCCAGTCCAGTGGAATAGTTTGTTTAGAACTGCTTGGAAAACCAAGGATAGGGTATGCAAGGTGATAGTGGACAGTGGAAGCACAGATACTCTAGTATCCACAAAAATGGTGGAGAAGCTGGAATTGGAGACAATTGCACATCCGAGCCCATATAAATTCTCGTGGTTGCAAAAAGGATTATTGGCACAGGGGCAGACTTGGGGTTCAATGCTACAACAATGCACCAACAAAACCCCAACTACTGGCCTTCTTTCTTTCAGATCTAACCTTCTCTCTTCAGATCGGGATTCTTTCTATCAGATCTAACCTTCTTTATTTAGAACCGAGTTTTACAGATCAAGTAGAATACTCCACACTAGGGCACAGATCTATGCACAAATCTTTCACAATTTTAGGATGAATCTTTCCACAGAGCTTCCTCTTTCTCAATTCCCAACAATTACATTTTCAGGTCTCGGCAACAGAACCATTTGTTGGCACATAGTTAGACTCGGGGTTCAACGCTACTACAACGCACCAAAAAAACCCTAACTACCGACCCTTTTGACAACACCTGCGAAGTAGATGAAGTATCACCTGAGGTAGAGGCAGGGGTGGTTGCAGGACTCAAGTGTCTGCAACCTTAGCTGGGACATAGATCTGTGATTATACAACTTAGTAAAGCACTTAGCACTGTCCATTCTTTATCATGCAATCATTATCTACTTCGTTGATAAAATAGAGCCTCACAATATTCACATTAATCTACCTTATACCCACACTTAGCATATACAAATGGATCAGAATGAGCATATCAAGCACTAATCATGACTATCTAGATCAGATCTAACATTATCACACATAATAAGCACCAATCATGAATAGATCTATCTATCAAAGCAGTTAGCATATAACATATGAACACATAAAGATAAGGTACAAAGCAAGATGACATAGYGTTTATGTGGTTCACCCCCACCCCGGGGCTATGTCCACCAACCCTTTTTATTTATTATCCCAGTCAATTAGTTACAACATAGAGCCTCAACAATCCTTACTCTACATAGGACARAAGATTTGYGCAGCTCCCTATATCCTTTACAACCACTAAACCACTTGCACTCAACTCTACAAGTCTTTTACAATCATGCACAAAGAATAAAAAAAACCTATTTGAACTTAGCATRCATTCCCATCACTTAGATCTAGGAATTAGCCATTCATCTCTTTTCCATTATATTTCTTCCTATCCTGGGCATCTATTTATACACAAAATAGGCCTAAACATGGGTAAACCCATGGGCCAACATCCCTTTCCTATTACATATTCCCAACAACCCAAAAAGAGGCCCAAAAGAGGGTTGAGTTCCCGTGATCTCTGCTTCATCTTGCGCTCCTCCTTCAACAGGATGTCGAAGTACGAAAATAGGTCAACATGAACAAAAAACTCCCAAAACTTGGTTAAGGGCCAACATGCCCCCAACACTCACCTGTGACTCATCCCGAGTCACTTTGATCTAACCAATTCTGCCTCGAACACCTCGAGCTTGGCTCAAGCTACTTTGACTTGTTGCTTTGATGTAGCCTCTTTCTCAGTGAACTCCTGGATCTGTGCATCATTCACCGGTCCTTCCAAGCACTGCTCTACTGAGAGGATGACTTGTTCAAGCTCTGATCCTTGGCTCTCGACCTCTGTAAATAATAGGCATGCTTGATCTTGCACAGGTTGAAGTCGTTGAGTGACTTCCATCACTTTACTTTGAAGCACATGAACCTGCTGCTGAGCTATGCATTGTTCATGCGATCTCTTCATTCTGTCTACAACTGACAGGGCCTTTAGCTGTACCTATAGTGTATCTGCATGCTATTTTACTTCTTGGAGATGCGACTCTAGCGTATGAAATTTTGGATTCTCTGTAAGGGTTTCATATGTCTGGGTTCTCTGATGAATTAGTTTCTTGCACTCCAAGGCAAGAGATTTTAATCTGCCAACTGTGTTGCGAGAAGTTTCTTCTTGCTGGTCTCTTATCTCCTGAGGGGTTTCGGGTACAGTGTGAAGCTCTAGATCTATGATGCACTATTGTAGCTTCTGGATTAGTTCTTCGAGTTGTACCACCTGCTGTGGAACTTGTTCTTTGGTCCGTACTTCGATGATTGTCACAAAGTGAAGTGCTCTATTGACCCTTTCCTTAACTTCAAGTGGCTCGATGAGAAACTGTTCCTTACTTTACTGCAGCTCTGCTTTCTCTTCATCAAACTTCTCTTGCATAGCAAGCTTCTTTTGTTCTACATTACTGCATTGTTCTAGCAGATCTCCTTGTGCTTGTGCCAAAGCCTGGGTGGCTTGTGATGTCTCCTCCTATGCTTGTCGAAGGCAAGCTTCGACCATATTAGCAATCCGATGGAGTTGAGATGGCTCATCTCCCATTTCTGGTGTTCTTGTTGTCAGGAGCGCAGTGGATACTACCCGGCTTGACTGTAGTGCCTGCTTCACTTCTTGAAGTTCGACCTTGATGCGACTGAAAACCTCCTCTTGCTTGGGTTCTTGCTTCTCTTCTATCTCCAACGAAGCATCATTCAATGTAGCGATGATGAAGTCGAAGTCATCGGACGTTAGAGTGGTCTCAAACTTGGTTCTAGTTTCTTTCATTTTCTTCCTTGAAGAAGGTTTCTAAGGGGAAACCTTCCTTTTCTTCGATGGATCCTCCTCATCTCTTGGTAGTGTAATCTCGCCTTTCTTCTGCTCTACTTTGACACCATCTATCTCTCCTCCATCACCTCCGCACTCAGGTGAGATAGAAGGGGTCTCTGCTAAAGTACTGTGGACATCCCGGGCTTCTTCATTCTTCTAGGTCTTGCGTGGTCCAGGTGTATCAAACACTGCTTTTGGACTATCAACATTAGAGAGCTCCACAGGGTCAGTTAGGATGAGGAGGTTTGTCGAACACTCCTTAGTAATCTCTTCTAAGTCCTCCTCTGTCAGTTTTTAATATGAATGCAGCTGTTGGTGATGCTCATCAACCCACGTGGTGATATAAATGAAGTGGTGGTCCGCGCTAAATTTCATCAATGGCCTAAATTTGTGAAGTGTGTTCAGGGTTATGCGAGGCATAGCCTGGATTGCGATCTTGAGTTGGTTGTAATAAGTGTGGAAAACAACATTGGATTTCCACTGCTTGTTCATGTCATTGGAGTACCACAATGTACTGAACTTCGTAGCCAGTGGCTCAAAGGGCTTGGCATCTGGGAAGGTTGCACCTTCCGGCATCTCCCATGCGATGAAAGTGATTAATATAAGAAGCCATCTAAAATGGAACTCGTACCCTTGGTCTTGCACTTCCCTGTAGTCCAGTTCTAGCTGGTTCACCAAGTATTTAGCCCAATTCATATGTAGGCCCTCCGTGCACTTCCCTGTGAGGTTGACAACAAATCCAGTTACTTGGGTCAGTTGGTTCTTTCAAACTAGCTTTCCTGTAATCAACTGACAGGAAAGGCATATTGCACTGCTCTGGATAGAGGATACCTTGTAGCCTCACCTTCCCTTCTCTACATCGCCGTACGTATCCTTTTTCCTCTAGGCGAGAGCACGATCTGCGGTCTTTCTAGGGTAAAAATCCTGTGGGTCAGGCCTTGCATGCTTATCCCTGTGATCCAATTGATCAAAGTTGAATCCACTGTGATACGGTGGTTCAACCATAAGTATCCTCCATGATAGAAGGATAGCAAAAACTTGATGCACACGTTCACTTCTTGATTCCTCCTGAAGTGAGGAATCTTCATTACATTAAGTAGGGTTGACTGCGCGAGGTTCTGGGTCCATGATTGAGTGATAATCTTGGATTTCTTTCCTTTGGTTCGCATTAGATATTTATGAGTCACGAGCATACTATAAACCTTCCTATCATCGAGGTTGAAGTCACTGAACTTCAATGCGGTGATCTTGTCCTGGTCATCACGAACTGCACCCAATTGTTTAAGAAGGTACGCAATGATCAAATCATACTCAAATTCATGAGGTACACTGTCACGATTTATGGTGTCGCTTAGAGGTGGTAGGTAGGCAAGTAGGATGCTCAGAATCAGTTTAGCGTTTGCAATATCGTCTCAGTGCTTAGTGCGCTTCTCATTGGCCGACCGGGATGGAATGGCTTGAGTAGTGGACAAAGAGGCCTACAGTCCTCTCGTCGACGAGGCTTGTACACCCATAGACAAGCCTTGCTCTGACATGACTCTCTCAGTCATCAAGTCGATCAGAACCTCTTCAAAAAATTCTCTGTAGCGCTCAATGCTTCCGACATATGCACTCGAGATAAAAAATTCATGGGATCGGGGAACAACTCAGACACGATAATGAGATAGAGAATGATAGAAAAATGATCATTGTATAAACTCAGCTTAGGCTGTGGGCTTGAATTCTTGGTTTGGAAAAAGTGTTCTCAGTGCATGGCATGATGAGCTAAATAGGCAATTCGACAACGACTGGCTTGCAACAGGTATGAGTCTCCATTAACTCTTGTTCGATCTGTTATGGTACGGTCCAATGGTCAGATGATGAACCTTTATTTATTTTCCATTTGTTCGGAGTAGAATTCGAACGGATACATTGGTCCCAACGGCTATATTTCTTTGTCATGGCAAAGTACTCTATGTTGCAGTTCTGATATCTCGACAAAGCTCCACTTCTACAATTTTTCTTTCTACGAGGTCTCCTCTAGAACCTCCTGTAACCTTTTAGTATTATCCCTTTTCCTTCTTAACTTTGTATCCTTTTTTCCAGTGAGCTTCATCTTTGTAATGCTTTTCTGATTCTGATTCTTTTCTTCTTTGGTCTTAGTTACTTTGCACTTTTGAAATTCTTTTCTAGGGTTTCTGGGTAATACTTCTTCTATGCCTGGGGTAGGTAATTCAATCTCCTGGGGATCCTCTAGTGTTCTCTTAGCTTTGACATCCAGGTTTCTAGTATTAAATATCTATGATCTACTCTTCTGTTCCTCAATCAAGTGCACGATCCTTCTAGTCATAAAGTCTTTTAACTCTTGCTTCTTATGTTCCAAAACTTCTTCTTTTTCCTTTTGTCTGGCTTGATCTCTATCAATCCAAGGTTTTCCTATTAGCATGGTAAATGGGGTGCTATCTTCAAAAAATTTAATAATCTCAAAGTCTTCTTCTGTCGAAGTTCCATTGATAGTCATAGGTACCCGAGCGAGATTTCCACATAGGTTTCCTAGCTTTTCGCTAAATAAACTTATTCTTCCTAGTGAAGGGATCATAGAAGGCCTTCCTATAGCTTCCTAGGTTCTCTCTGGAAAAATATTCATCTGTGTTTCCTCATCCAAAACACAGTCAATGTCGAAGTCCCCTATTCTTTCTTCGATGCATTCCTTCTCTTTGAAGATCTCTGATAAGATGACATGTCGGTGGTCATTCAGGGTTTATTTTATTTGTATCCATACTTTCTGTGATTATTGCTGGGGTTCTTCCTTTTCTGGATCTTCCTTAGGGTTCTCTTGAATTAGGTTCATTCCTTCAATCTTAGTGATCATTCTAGGGCAATCCAACACTTCATGGTCCATAGCCTTACAACATAGACAACTAGGTCTTCTTCCAGGGAATTCCTTAGTAAGATGTCCTAGTCTTCTACAACTATAACAGAGGGTTAATCCTCTCTTTCTTCTAAATGATACCCAACTTCTTCTGTACTGTGCACTAGGATCATGGTAGCTAACCTGCAACAAATTCTTTCTAGGAGCCTTCATCCATTTGTTAGTCCAAACATTCTTTCTATGCATAGGTATAACATATCTTTCATTATTCTTATCAGATCTATTCATATCAAAACTTCTTTCATATATTAACACCCTAGCTTTCAAACTAGGACAAAACCTATCAGATATACCTAGATCCATACTCTAGAAACAAAAATTTCCACTTATCTTACTTTTTCAGAGCACAAAGCTTTCAAATCTAAGACTTTTCACTATTCTTACCTTTATGAGAGCAAAAAGCTTACAGATCTTACCTCTTTCAATCATAACTTGTCACTTTTACCTTTCTTGGAGCACAAAGCTTTCAGATCCTACTTCTTTTATACAGATTTGACATTCTTTCTTTCAGATCTGGCCTTCTCTCTTCAGATCAGTCTTCTTTCTCTCAGATCTAACCTTCTTTCCTTAGCACCAAGTTTTATAGATCAAGTAGAATACTATGAACTAGGGAAAATATCTATGCACAGAGCTTTCACAATTTTAGGATGAATCTTTTCATAGAGCTTCCTCTTTCTTAGTTCCCAGCAATCACAGTTTCAGGTCCCGACAACGGAACCATTTGTTGGCACAGGGGTAGACCCGAGGTTCAACGCTACAACAACGCACCAAAAAAACCCTAACTACCATCCCTTTCATCAACATTTGCGAAGAATATGAAGTCTCACCCGAGGTAGAGGCAAGGGTGGTTGCAGGACTCAAGTGTCTACAAGATTCGCTGGGACACAGATTTATGATTATACAACTTAGTAAAGCACTTAGCACCATCAGTTATTTATCATTGCAATCATTATCTACTTCGCTGATAAACAGAGCTTTGCAGTATTCACATTAATCTACCTTATACCCACACTTAGCATATACAAATGGATCAGAATGAGCATATCAAGCACTAATCATGACTATCTAGATCAGATATAACATTCTCACACATAATAAGCACCAAGCATGAATAGATCTATCTATCAAAGCACTTAGCATATAACATATGAACACATAAAGATAAGGCACAAAGAAATATGGCATAGTGTTTACGTGGTTCACCCCCACCTTGGGGCTACATCCACCAACCCTTCTTCTTTATCATCCCAATCAATTAGTTACAACACAGAGCCTCAACAATCCTTACTTCGCACAGGACAGAATATCTGTGCAGCTTGCTAGATCCTTCTTCCTTTCGCTACAACACTAAGCCTTTCATGATCTTCCACAACCACTTGCACTTAGCTCTGCAAGTCTTTTACAATAATGCAAAAAGCATAAAAAAACCCTATTTGCACTTAGCATACATTCTCATCACTTAGATCTAGCACTTAGCCATTCGTCTCTTTTCCATTATATTTCTTCCTAGCATAGGCATCTATTTATACAAAAAATAGGCCTAAACATGGGTAAACCCATGGTTCAACATTCCTTTCCTGTTACATATTCCCAACAACCCAAAAAGAGGCCCAAAAGGGGGTCGAGATTCTATGACCTATTCTTCTTCTTGCGCTCCTACTTCGACAGGCTGTCAAAGTACCAAAATAGGTCAACATGACCAAGAAACTCCCAAAACTTGGTCAAGGGCCAACAAGGACATTAGGTAACTGTCACTAAAAAATGGTTAGTTGAGTTTTTTATAGGGGGATATAGAGATGAGATGTTATTTGATGTTATATCCATGGATGTCTGTCACCTTTTGTTGGGAAGACCTTGGAAATATGACATAAATGTTGTTCATGATGGGAGAAATAACACATACACCTTAGAGAAGAATGGTAGGACACATATGTTTCTTCCAATCAAAGACAAGAAGGTGAAATAATAAGTAAGAAACACTATACTTCTCATGAGTGGGAAGGAATTTCTGGAGGAATTCAAGAAAGAAGAAGACATACAGTTTGTTGTGGTAAGGAAACCTAGAGTCATTTTGACCAGTACTTTGATAGATGATCTACCAGAGGAAATTCAGAAAATGATGGAGAATTTTGTTGATATAGTGGTGGATGATTTACCTTGTTCATTGCCACCCATCATAAGTATAAGCCATCACATTGACCTTATAACAGGAGTGAGTTTACCAAAAAAAGAAACGTACATATTGACGTCGTAGGAGAATGAAGAGGTTAAGAGGCAAGTCCAGGATTTGATGGACAAGGGGTTGATAAGAGAAAGCTTGAGTCCATGTGAAGTACCAACAATATTAAGTCCAAATAAGGATGGTGGATGGAGAATGTGTATAGACTCGAGGGCTATAAACAAAATCACCATCAGGTACATATTTCCTTTACCGAGGTTGGATGACTTGATGGATTTCTTGAGTGGAGAAAGGTTTTTTTCAAATATTGATTTGAAAAGTGGATATCATCAAATTAGAATGAGGGAAGGTGAGGAATGGAAGACAACATTCAAGACGAATGAAGTGCTATATGAATGGATTGTCATGTTGTTTGGTTTGACGAATGCGCCAAGTACTTTCATGAGGTTAATGAATGAATTATTGAAATATTTCATTGGGAAGTTTATAATTGTGTATCTTGATGATATACTGGTCTTCAGTAAGGCTAAAGAAGAACATCTGAAACACCTAACTCTAGTAATGATGAGGTTACAACAAGAGAAGTTGTTGATAAATCTGAAGAAGTCATCTTTCATGAAGAAATAACTCATTTATTTGGGTTTTGTGATCTCTTCGAATGAGATGAAGATGGATCCTCAGAAGGTAAAATAAATTAAAGAATGGTCATCGCCAAGGGACATCTTTGAAGTTAAAAGCTTCCATGGACTAGCCAATTTTTACAGGAAGTTCATCAGAAATTTTAGTGAAATTTTTGCGCCAATGATGGACACATTCAAGAAAATACATAAATATTTTCATTGGACAGAGGAAGCAAAGAAAAGTTTTAAGCTTTTGAAGGAGAAGATAACTGGACAACCATTTTTGGTTCTGCCAGAATTTGGTAAGACATTTCAAGTGAGATGTGACACAAGTGGGTTTGCTGTTGGACCAGTCTTAAGCCAAGACAATAGACCGATTGCATACTTCAGTGAGAAGCTGAACGATGCCAAGATAAAATATTCCACGTATGATAAAGAGTTTTATGCAGTCATACAGGCACTGAAGAAATGGAGGCATTACATGGTTCCGAGAGAGTTTGTTTTGTATATTGACAATCACGCTTTACAATTCATAACCAGATTGGAAAAATTGAACCATAAACATGCGAAATGGGTTGAATTTATGAAAAACTTTACTTTTGTTATAAAGCACATTTCTGGAACTGCTAAAAAGGTTGCTGATGCATTGAGCAGGAAATGTTTGATTCTATAGGACTTTCATGTGAAGACCTTAGGTTTTGATAACCTCAAGGATATGTACAGGGATGACTCAGATTTCAGGGATGCTTATAGCATGTAAGAATCCTGTTCTAAGAGACATAATCCAATGGATTGAATACTTAATCCAAGATGGATTATTATTCAAAGGAAATTAATTGTGTATCCTAAAGATTTCTATGAGGGAGAATCTTCTAAAAGAAAAACATAATGGAGGATTGGTTGGAAATTTAGGCCATGAAAAAATGTTCGCTCAACTGAGCAATCTATAGTATTTGCCAAGGATGAGGACAGATGTCAATAAATTTGTCAACATATGTAGAATTTTCCAACACACAAAGGGGAAGATACATAATACATGATTATATCAACCATTGCCAATACTAGAGAGGCCATGGGACGCGGTAAGCATGGATTTTGTGTTAGGACTGCCAAGGACACAGAGAGGTTGTGATTCCATATTCGTGGTAGTCAACATATTCTCAAAAATGACACATTTCATTCCATGTCAGAAAGCCAGTGATGCAACACACATTGCAAATCTATTTTTCAAAGAAGTTGTTCGACTTCATGGCTTACCCAAGAGTATTGTTTCAGATCGAGATGCCAAATTTGTTGGTCATTTATGGAGGATGCTATGGAAAAATCTGGGGATGAATTTATCTTTTATCTCAACATATCAACCACAGACGAATGGAAAGACTGAGTTAGTAAATATAAGCTTAGGGGACTTTTTGAGGAGTTTAGTAGCTAAACTTCACATTTAGTGGGACCAGATTCTACCACAAGCGAAATTTGCATATAATGATTCACTGAATAGGAGTACATGACAAAGCCCATTCCAGATAATGTATGGAATGTATCCAAGAAGAGTATCTAAGTTGAGGTACTTAGAGAAGAGCAAGTTCATAAGTGTTGGAGCAGAAGACTTTGCAGCAGAGATGCAAGATCTCCACAGTAAGATCAAAGAGCGGTTACAAAATTCCAACCAGGAATATAAGTATAGAGCAGATCAACATAGAAGAGAACTTCATTTCAAAGTGGGAGAATTAGTATTAGCGCATTTGAGAAAAGAAAGTTTCCCAAGGGGAACGTATAATAAGATGAAGATGAAAAAGATAGGGCCGTGCAAAATCATAAGGAAATTCAAAGAAAATGCTTATGAGATAGAGTTTCCAGATGATGTGGGAATATCACTAATATTCAATGTAGTAGATCTGTATCCTTATAGAACAGATGAAGCCAAAGGATAAGAAGATCATAAAAAAATTCAATGGGTTAAACAACTTCCTGTAGCTAAAAATCCACAGATGGAAAAGGTCATCGATCAAAGAGTTAACAGAAAGACCTGAAGAAAGACATATTTTGAGTATTTGGTCAAATGGAAGGGACACTCAATTGAGGATTCTAGTTGGGAAAGTGAAGTGAAGATCTATAAATTTGGATAGATGGTCCAAGAGCTCATTAACAGGAGTTCATGAATTTTTTAGCTAGAGGAGTATGATGCAGAAGCATTGTAAGCAAGCCAACAAAGAAAGCGCAAGAGCGGAGGACAACTAGATATGCACCAACGCACATTTTGAAAGAATTTTAAATTTGAAAGGATAAGACATTAATGTAATATCTTGAAAGGATGCATTCGCATTTATGTTTTGATTTGTAACGCAGATCTTGAGCGTAGCTCTCCTCTATTTGTTGGAGGCATTTATTGTATTAAATGTAAAGTAGTTGTAGCTTTTATTTTGATTAGATAGTTTAGAGTGTAGGAGGGAAAACTCTAGAAATCTCCCTCGCATGTATTGTATTGTATGGTATTAGTATTTTCATTGTAAGATAAGAGCTGTAGAGTAAGAAAATAGAAGAAAAAAGATTGTAGAGGAGTGTATAAGCAGATAGTTGATGCTATAGAACCCATGTACAAATGCACTTGGATTAATATAAGGAAGCTTTGATCCAAATTTCATGGTGTTTATGAATTCTATTTATATCTATTGAATGGTATGTTTACAGTTAATTCTAGTCTCTGTTATGCATTTGTTTCAATGTTGTGTGTATGTATGATTTCATGATTGAATGTAAGAATTATTTGAGAGGGAGAGAATGATTTTTAATTGTTTCTCGTCTTGATAATTCCTGCAAGGAGTGCAGTGAAAGTCCGCAAAGTGTGCGTTGATAGGTTATGAGTTTCACCTCATACAAGCTCAAGAGAGATACTGTTGTTCTCAAACCAGTAGAAGTGCGAGTATAGCACAGATCCATGCAAGGAGTGCATAGGCAGGTTGAAGTATTATACTTTTCCAACCCAAGTGAGGGGTTGAAGGATTTCTGTTGCAAGGAGTGCATAGAAGAGGAAGATGTTATATAATTAGAGGTTATCTTGAGTGCCACAAGGAGTGTGCGCAAAGAACCCTTGGAATTCTTGAGTTTACAGTAGAAGCCAAGCTCAGAAGGGATAGAGACTTTGAGGGATTTGAAGAAAAACACAAAGTTGAAGTCACCTCACAGAGGTTGACCCCAGAAGAATTGACACCAAGTCCTTTGGCTTGGAGCCATTGAAAATATAAACAAACAGTGGAACTTCTCGGAGGGAGGAATACCAAAATTCTATGAGCCATTGGATCTTGTAGGTTAGTGGAAAGGAAAAGGATAATAACCTTTCAATGCTCACAAGCCTAGGAGGAATAGTATCTGTTGGATCTGGATCAATAAGAGTCATTGGTGAGTTTAGATCTCAACATTTCAGAAGTCGGGAGTTGGAGCATTGGGCTTGCGTTACACAAACGGTCCCGATATCGTGAAACGCGAAGTCATGATGCGATTGTGGTCGTCAATCGGGGAGGAGACAAAGGACCGTCAGATATGGTCCTGGGCAGAGGTCCCACATCACGTTTTGGGGTTTTGTGGATTTGGACTATTGGGGTTGTATCACGACAATATCCACAAAATCGTGATTCATGAAATACCTCTTCGGATAAAGTTTGTGGTCACATTGGTTGGTCATGTGGGTAAGAGTTCGTGCCTAGGGATTGTTTGCACAGGCGTAGCTCCTAAGAAGGACCTGTGGTTACAATTGTGAATATTCCAGTTGTGAATCGAAGAGCCATTTTGGCTCAATGGGAGATTAAGAATGATCCTTGGACTGGGAGGTCAAGCAGAACCTGCTGAGGTAGGGGTGTTGTGTCAAAATGTTGGAGGAGGGCATGTGTACTTACCTGGTTCAATTTTTAATCCTTTTCATCCATCGTAGCTCCTTGAATTTGCATTTTAAGGAAGAGGGATTTTTCACTTTTTGGATTTTTTCCAATTTGCAATGGTTAAAATGAGCTCTCTATCCCTATTTATAGACCGTTTTGGCTATTTTTTCCCAAGTTTGGTCCTCTTTTTCCCTTTTCGTGCCTTGGTGGGTGCTTGGGTTTCTTTTTGGGGGATCTTTAGGTCATTATTATGAAATTTTTCTTTTGGTTTGGTGTTTCTATGAGATGAGTTACACTCACATCATCCTGTGGTGAAGTAGTATTTTCGACACTTGCATGTAAGTTAGGTTCTCATCACCTTGCATCTTGCATTTTGTTGACTTTTTCCACTTTGCCATATGATCAATCCCACCGAAGTGTGACATAGAACTTCCTATGTTGCTTTAGAAGTGTCGTAGTTAGGTGGTAGAGCCTCCCACTACATGGATGCCCTAGGTAGATCCTTTGTTTCATTTTAGCATCCATGCTGTGAGTTTTCAATAGGCTTGGGAGTCCTTTTAGTCCCACCATGACTATGTGTTGAAGCTTCATTCTTCTTCATCTTTTTCTGGTCTATACTTGAGAGACTCCCTAAGAGCATGGTTTGTTGTCTTTTAAGCTTTCTTAAACTTTTAAAGTGACATCTAACGAGAATCTATTTATCCTTTTTAGTCTCGTTCATATTACTTAAGAAAAGGATCCCCCCTGGAGTGTTCTTTAATCCCTTTTAAGAATATCTAAAATTGAAAATATTTTCGAGTGATTTTGTTGACCTTCACGCTCGTCAAACTAAAATTTGAAGGCACATGTATCCAGGGATAGTTTACCAATTTTTAGGTTTGGATGGCTAATTGACGAAAATGGTATGCCCTTGGAGATATTGTTCGCTAGGAGAGTATTCTTGGGTGTAAGTTTAACCCTTTTTCGGGCCCGAGGAAATAATTTTTTTGAAAAAGGGCCATTCTCCCTAGTTTTGGTTTATCTCTTTTTTGGACCTTGGAGATTATCTATGAAAAAGGAATCCCCTTGGAGCCCATATTTAAGCTCTTTTCAGACTCCCTAAATATGAAAATTTCGTTGAGTGACCTTGTTCCTTTCACACTCATTAATTGGTCCAGAAGGGATATCTATTTAGCATAAGTTTAACCCTTTTTATGGCCAATAGATTACCTAGGAAAAAGGTACGGCTCGAGAGACATGTCTTGACAGGAGAGTTCTCCTAAGTTATGTTATATACGTTTTCAGGCTCAGGGGTCTAAATTATGAAAAATGGCAGTGAATCCATAGTTAATCTCTTTTTAGACTCCTTGAAATTGAAAATAAATTCGAGTGATCTTGTCTCTATCTCACTCATTAAATTGGTTTTGAAGAGATGTCCTTTTGGTATAAGTTTAACCCTTTTCCAGACCAACTGGACTAATTACAAAAAATGAATACTTTGGCCTTAGTAACTAGAAGATTTCTCCTTGGTATGATTTTGTTCTTTTTCAGGCCTTGGAGACTAACCTTATGAAAAAGATCACTCTTGAGTCTTCTTTTGGTATTTTTCAGACTCTCTTAAAGTGAAAAACCACTGAGCTTACCTTCTCTGGGCTCATAAAAATTTACATGGAAGGAGTCTTGTTGTGTCATGTTGTAATCACATCGCATTTATCATCCTTGCATCCTTGGCATAATGTCGGCTTCATGTTGTTATTACTGAACCTTTAGAGAATTCCTTAGATGCAAGCCTTGTAGCATTTTTTTCCCTTTGTGATTTGACACCTTGACCCATGGAGGATTTTTCTCGAGTGTCCTTATCCTGCACATGTCTCCTTGCAGTGATCATCAGTATGTTCCATGCGCTTGGAACTAGTTTGTTTTCCCATGACACTCATTCCTCCTTTGTAATGCAACATTCTTTTATTATTTTCAAGATTGTTAAAATTTTGAAAAAGAAAAAAAAAACAAATATTCCAAAAAGAGGGGACAATATATACATTCCATTTTATCAACAACAAGATAAGTTGCCCTTGGACAAAGCACATCCTTCCATTTGTTCTGCAAGCATTGGGATCTAGTATTATCTTAGGAAGTTTTTCTTGTTACATAGAGTTGTGTCCTCCTCCATTTGGTTACTCTTCCAAATATATGGAGAGTTTGTGGTGCCTCTTGTGCCACAAACTTATGTCAATAATATGCTACGAGAGTCTCATCATGTTTTTGTGCTTTTTTCCAAGGGAAGTTTTTCCAACCCGAGTCGGCCATTCTACAGTTGATCTCTTGAATTTCATGAGTCAACCTCCCGGGAGTCTAGTCAAGTTCACATTCAGAATCAATGAAGTTTTGATCATGATGATCAAGGTCCTCCAATATTCCAACGAAAACATGTCAAAGACCTCTGAGAAGTGAGTCTTACACTCCTATTGTACTCCTACCTGGGTTTTGAATATCTTGAAGTTGTTTCTCAAGCTATGAAGTTATCATCTCCATCCACAAGCATTGATGCTTCCTGAGGATGCATATCACATTGTATTTGTATCTCTTTAGATGATTTTGAGATGTAGATCCACTAAGTATTGTTCACGGCCACACTCTACATAGACATTCATATTTGTCTCGTAGTCATGAATATATATATATATATATATATATATATATATATATATATATATATATATATATATATATATATATATATATATATATNTATTACATGGATCTGCATGTACTTGATTGGAATCTATTTTTAGTTTATCTCGAGCATGGGTATGGTTGCCTCAAAGAGATTATCATTATTTTGCATATGACACACTTGTGAACACTCGTCTTGGTCTCACTCAACTTCATGCCTTCCCACTATATAAAGATGTTATAATGTATTTCATACATCAGTTTCTCTTCTAACCTCACACATTAGGGGGAATATTTTATAGTCCAAAAATGACACATCTATGCATCCAAGACAATGGCCCATCCATTTTCATCCTTTACTAATCATAATCTTGATGTTTTCTTCTAAAAAACAACTTTTTGGATAATGTATGCACTCTGTTGCACTATTATTCTACGTACATACATGTGTTGCATTCTAGTTTTCCAACGTACATTTTCTTTTTGCATGTTAGTTAGCCCACATTTACCTCCAAAAAATGTAAAAAATATAAAATTACACATATTTCGATGGATTTTACGGGCTATGTAGGGTTTCCTAACCATTATACCCCATATAGCTTGTCCCCAAACCCAATAACCATCTTTTTCTAATATAAAAAGAGGTCTTTGGGATTCATTTAGACACATGAATAAGAGAATAATAAAACTCTACCAAAATCCTTTCCCTCTCATTGCCCAAGTTTTGCATCTTGCTCTAAGTTTTAGCCTCAACTTTCCCTTCCATCCATTCTCCCTATACAAACCTTCCTTCTTCCCATGTTGGTAAGTTGGCTGTGAGAATTCTGTATGGGATTGGTGCACTTGGAGTCATGATAGAGGAGCCCGTACTTGGTTTGTAGAGCGGTGTCCACAAACAAAGGTTGCAACCTTTCATATTGTATATGAATAAAATATATTATATTTGACCCAAAACTTTATGTGTACATGTTATTACCTATTTTATCATTTATATCTATATTTATGCTTTTAAGGGATTATTAGAGATTGTATATGCTATTTTGTTTTGTTCTTAGCCTATTGCAAATCCACTTTGGGAGGAGATCGACGATATAAGAGGCAACAAAAAGTGGAAGAGGTCTACATCAACTGTAAGGATTCAAAGAGCTCTGATTAATATTCTCTTTCCTCTCTCTTATCACTTAGTCTAGATTGTGTTATCACTTTGTAAATTTTTGGGTTGAGGAAACAATCTACAAAGGTAACCTACAAACCAACTTTAAGACTGGAAACTAGCCTTTCCAATCTAGAGAGGGCTCTCTCTGAGACTTGATCTCTGATAGATAGATTGTTTTTGAACTGGTGGCTAGATTTGGATGTTTGAGACAAATTTTTCAAGGTTTGCTGGAAAGGAGGTATAATATCTCTAGGGATATGGTTTAAAACCCCTGAAAACTAAAGAAAAAAAAGCCTGGTAGGTTGAAATCCTCAAAGGAAAAAAAGGGTAAACAAGGTGATGAAATTTAGTTTTGAGTTTGATTATGTAGGGTGAAAGAAGAACAAAAACACATAAAAGAATCATAACATCATAACGAAATGAATTCTGAACTTACTTAAGAAGATAAACATAACTTAAAACAGTTAAGTCTAGAGCACCATTAGATGAATTCTAGACTTTTAATTTGCCAATTTAAACATAAGAAAAGTGCAGATGAAAGTAAGTACACAAGGAATACATACAAAGAAGAGTACAATCTTCAGGTCACCACCATTAGAATCTTTTTCATAAGGAGTTTAGGACTTCTGCATTTGTATTTCTATTAGATTCAAAAAATTACAATGAAGATCAAAATGCCTATACTTATGCCCACTCACCCCTCTTCACATAAAAATACTCAACATATATAGAAATATAAGGGTAAAATCAGCTTCTAGGGGTCTAACTACTACCTCTTAGAGTCATGGATCTTGTTTCTTTTAAAGAGAACAACAAACTCTATAAGATTTACTAAAAATAGAAAATCCGATTTGCCAATCATAACATAACCAAAATATCATTTACAATCATAGATCCTTGAGAAAAATTTGATCATGTGGTTGTGATGAGTCATCAAGTCCATCTAGGGGGTACTTTGAGTCATCATGTGCACTGCTAGACAACTCTGTCACCCTTGCGTAGCGAATTCTGGTTACTGCTGCGCAAGTGCTGGCTACAATATTTGTGTAGTGAAACTTCATGTTGAGGTTTCTCATGTGAATATAGGTGACATCAAAGGATGGGAACTATGTATCTTCCTCGAGCTTACAACATTTGCGTAGTGAATATTTTCTATGCAAGTGCTGTGTATGACTTTTTCTTGATTAAAACAACAATATGTGCACAACAAGTATTCACCTTGGTGAAACAAACCCTCATAAACATCAAAGGTATATTTTCCACAACTTTAATTAAGTAAACAAAACTTGGACATGGTTCCATACCCAAAAAAGACAAAAAATAGGGCTTCCTCACCCATATTTTTGCAACTTCAGCAAGAATATTTAGCTTGTCCTTGGCTTCTTTATCCAATTTCACTTGTAGCCTTAAGTCCATGTTTTATTTTCTCAATGACAAGTTCTATATCTTTAAATTTCTCACCTGCCTCAACAAGGTTGCATTCCTCTTCAACTTTGACCGAGCACTATAAAGGGTCGCACATGAATTTTCTCTAGCTGGTATGCATTCTTTAAAATGTTTCATGGCTCTGTCATCTAATAACCTCTTTTCTTCCTTGAGCTTAATTATTTCATCTTGAGCCTCTATCAACTACTTATTCATCCATCTTATGTTATTTTCTCCTTTTGTGGGTGAAGTAGGATATTTCTGACTTGTTTCTTGCTTTCTCCGTGTGTCTGGACTACTCTTCCTAGCCAAGGACATTGTCAGAGGTGATGTGGGTTTGGATTCAAATGTAGTCTCAGGGATTTTCATGATTTTTCTTTCCTTTGACATTTCTTGCATAGGAATTTCTTTTCTCTGTGGTGTTTGTTCTTCAAGAGTCTTCTCTGTTAGTTTCCTTTTCAATTCCCTATTCTCCTGGTAGAGTTGGGATATAATATGTTGAGATTTCTTGAGTTATTGTTGCATCTCTTTTTCATATAAATATTTCTCCCTAGTTTCACTATCTCCTCATTAATATCCTGGGCTAAAAATTCAACAAACTCTGTATGACCTGTGGGTATGGGAAACCTCCTAGCAAATGGCCTAGTGAGTGGTTTACTGGGAGCATGTGTCTCTTTGGGTTCATCAATGAATTGTATTTTTCTTCTTTTATTCAAGACTGAATGACTGGGTGATGATTTCTCAATCTCTTTTCCTTTTCCCTTTTTAGAAACACCTGCTCCTTTCACCCCTGAACTATTTGATGTTGATTTCTGAACATACAAGGGGGTATCTCCTTTAGGGTTTAGGGAAATGTTTGTTGAAGTCAAGAAGGAATACCAGTCCCTGTTTAGATTTATCAGCTCTTCAACCACCAACATCTTCACCAAGGAAAAGTGGAATAGGATACTCTTTAGCTGGTCAACTCTGGCCTCGACTCCGTCTGCCATTTCTCCCAGGATTCTATATAGGTATAAGGGTATGTTTAGGGGGATTTTCCCTATAAAATGCATAGGGATCCTTATGTGATATTGATATACCCTATCAAACCTACCCTCACAGGTAAAGTATTTCTGGATTAGCCTCAAAATATCCTCATAAGGTTCCAAAACATATTTGCTGGGGATGGTGGCACCAATCTTCTTATTTCTGTATTTAGGTTTGAGAAAATCAATATAAATGAAGGATCTAAAGGAATACCTTTAGAACACTTCTCTCCCTGCATAGGAATATCTGTAGAAGCTGATATGGTCTCTTCTGACACTGGAAAAGTGATCCCTACAATGGTTGCACTGACACCATTAAAATTCAGATCAAACTGCTTGGTCAGCTGCACACTATACCCATGAACCTTTTCACATAATCTCATGCATCCAAATTGTTCAAAGGAAACACTATATGCAAGGTCTAATTTAACCAAAGTCATCCCTTGGGGTTCATATCTAAAAATGTTTCCTCCCTTGTATTTCTTCTTTCTCCGTGGAGTCATGGTTCTACTTTCTCTCCCTTGCAAAAGTAAATTTCAAACTCCTCAAAGAAGAAGCACCTTCATGCCTAGCATGCAAGCTTGAAAAACAACTAGGATGGCTAGGGCTTTATCTCAAATAAATAAAGGATGGTTATATGAAAAGAAAATTCATTTCATAGGCTAACTTACAATGGGATCCAAGAAAGGTTCTTAGAAAGTGATTGAAATGAATGGAGAATGCACAAGAAAAAAACAAAGTACAAGTTTGTGTAGAAAAAGGCAACACATAGGGTTTGCGTAGTGACTAGCAACACACAACATTTGCGTAGCGAATGGAGTTTGCATAGAAGATAGATTTGGATCTTGTTGGAGAGGCTATGGATTATGCACAGGTCTTGGATGCGATGGAGAAAGACAAAAAGTGGTCAATATTCATGCTTTTAATGGATAAGGGATGAAATTTGAAAAATGAAGCAATTATCAAGGTGACAAGACATTTCAAGGAAAGTTTAGGAATTTGCACAACGAACTTGCGCAACAGCTACACATTTGAATCTTGCAATGGTACAAATGACATGAAGTGTCATGATTGTGCCTTCTCTGACTTCATGAAAGGTGATGATGAACCATAATACATTTTTACATGACTTTCACCCTAACCTATGACTCGATCTTAGCACATAATTTCCCACTTCTTAATATGATTCAAGACTTAGGAAAAAGTGTACCTTTACAAATTGAACATGATGGACTTTGCAACCTTTAACCCAGCTTATGAATTAACTCTCTATTATCTTTATTTTATCAATGAATTTATGAAAAACAGACTTGCTATGACTCATTAAGGAATTCCTTGGTCTTCATAAGACCAGGGCATGACTCTGAAACTTTTGACAAACCTCTAACTCTAGCTATGAAAATCATGGTGCCAACATATTGTTTTAGGGTAGATTAGAGATAAGTCAGTGTTTTAAGGGAGTTATCATTCTACCTATTCCTTAGACCTAGTTTAGGGGGAATTTCCCTATAGAAATAACTGAAATTGAAAGGGAAAGAAAAGGACCAACTAGTTGAGAAACATAGTCATAGGATATCTCTCCTAGAATAGGAAATGAAAGAACTTCAACTGGAAGGAAACAAGGAGGAGAATAAATTTCTGGCCCTTTTTAAAGAAGATGCTAAAATTAATTAGAAACTAAAAGAAACATGGGTCAATTTCTTCATGGATTTGAAGGATATATAGGCCTACATTGAAGAAATTAAAAAAATAACTAATCAACTAGAAGAAGTCAAAGTCTAGTACAAGGATATGGAACAAGCATTCAAAAAGATAAAACACTAGAAAAATGCATACAAGATAGCCCCTGCAATATTACTCAGGCTTACTAGGAGGGACCATGACAAGACCCAAATGTTTCTTGGTAGATGGAAGAAAACTTGTCGTGATGTACAAGAGACAATAAGCAATGCTAAGAAATCATGCTCAAGAATGTGGATTGTAGCCGATGAAATGCTATATATGTTCCACATGTCATTGGATGAAGAACTAGATGTAGTAGGACCAAGTGAAGTAAGGGTAGAGAAAGTGTCAACCATTAGAGAAAAGGTTAATTAGTAAATCAAAGTATTGGACATATTTGACAAGGAAACCATCAACTAGTACATGATCCAACCAATGAAATGTATATTAGTGACATAAGATTTTATAAAGAGCACAATGAAAGGTTTGAAGATATAGGTCACCGGTAGTAACTGCGATGGTGATATGGAGCTTGAGAAAAGAAAGTCATAATGGATAAAGAAGATCATCCAAGAATACAAATCACGGTCCAACTTTGTAGATCATCCAAATTCAAGAAATACTTGACATTCCCATATTTTTGTAAAGTTCTATAATTTGAATGTTCGAGTAATTCAAATTAGAAGAATGAGAAACAAAAATAGGTAATTGTCATATGAAATGATGACAATTACAAAATTTAAAGAGACTCTCTTATCTTATAAAAGAGAGCTCATAGTAAGATAAAAGAAATTTTATAGATTGTACATATGGATGATACTATTATTTCTTTATGAATAAGAAGCAGAAGGAATTTGGGATCATAACTTTTGCCAAATATATTAGGGACTTTTCTAATGATATGTTTTTTGTGAGTTTTTCTGAATGCTTTTCATATGAATTATTTCTATATGTTGTGTTTATGATTACTCATACTGTTACGATTCCTGATGAATACAATGGTGGTATTACAGGTTTTATTTGCAATTAATTGTGATTAAATATGCATTTTCATTATATTAATGTGTTGTTGATTGGCATGAACTATTTTATCTTTCAATAACACTATATTTGACTATAGTCATTCTTATTAGTCTCTCTCTTGATCAAGATAAGCTAGAGTAGAATAGAGGTATATTAGAATTTTTAATTTCATTTCTAATATAGAGGATTAGATCAATATTTAGATAAAACTGGTGAGATTCAATCTAATTGTATTATCCATCTCAAATAACCTAGTGGAAACCAAGCTCACATACTCATCGAAAGTTCTATTCCAAATGAGAGAGATACTAATTAGGGATTGCCATCGAGCAGTCTTCCTTACCTTCCCGACAAGACAATTTGAACCATGAACAAAAACAACACTGGAAGGAGGGCCATCGAATTCAATGACTAGCAAGGAATTGAAAAATCCTACCCATCCTAATCCGTTTTGGAACACCACACACCAAGGTGAAACCTAATCTTTGAACCATGAGAAAACTCTTAATCCATAGCCAACCCCTGTGCCGACACTTGCTCAACAAGAGGGTTAGTATAGTGTACCTAGGTCCCAGTTCACAACCTTGAAACCTATCTACCTAAGCCTTGTGGGATGTAAACACTTGTTATAACAATATCATGTCCTTAATCACAATAAAAGAATAATTCTTGGACTTGAACTTTCATATTTTCCTTCACAAGCAACCCAAACTCAAGCATGACCTGAAACTACAATTATCGAAAGTCAATCAATTGACGTTGGGAATTCAACCATTGATCCCCCTAACTATCAGTTATATGGAACTCTTCAAGGAATAATTAACTCATATGCATTCTATATTTATAATTATCTACTAGTTGGTGGAGGTCAATTGCCAATTCCACCACATTATCCACCCAAGACTCCCAAAGGACCACCTGAAGAAAAACCCAAAAAGGAAAATCTAGAGAGGCATGGAAGCATAGTTGAAGCTAAGGAAAGTTATCCCAATAATATGCCATGGTTATCCAGGGATGTTATTGCAATTCCTTTAGAAATTCATCCCTTACCTAAGAATCCTGAGAAGTTTCTTCTTAAGTTCAACCCTGATAAAAAAGGATTCAATCGAAGACCACAACAAGAAATTCACACTTGTTGTCAGGTTGTTAAATGTTGAACATGATGATGTTGTTTGTAGGCTCTTTCCTTACACTTTTGTTGATGGTTCCAAAAAGTATTGTTAAGAAGGTAAGGGAGAATGATTAATGGCAGGTCCAAATTAGACCTACTCTCATTTCAGATGGTTTTTCTGAACCATATGTGGGCCTTGTTGCCACTATAAATTATAATCTAAATATGAATACGAGAACCAAATGTTCTCAGATGAATTAAAATCTAATATTAAATTAACCAATGTTGTCTATCTCTATTCTAGATGCAATTCTAAACTATTCTAATCTATCTTGATCAGGAGTAAGCTAATTGAAATTGAATATGGTAAAAAATAATACCATTAAGATCAGAAAAAATCCATATATCCCAATGATAAATGATAACAACATTTTTACAAATACATTCACAATTAGTTGCAATACACATTTATAACATCACAATTGTATTCATAAGGAAACATATGACAACATGAGTATTAAGAAGAAAATAAAAAACTAATTCATACAATACATTTTTGTAATACTCTAGTAAAAAACAAATGCATCAAGAAAAGTCTCATATACATTCACCACAATCACAAATTTCATGAATTCCTCTTGCTCTTTATTAATTCTGAAGTAAAGGTAGTGTTTGCCATTTACAAAGGGGAAAATTCCCTCTTTCATCACAACACTCTCTTTTATAAAATAAGAGGAGGTTGTTCATATTTTGTAACTGACATCATGTTAGATGAAAGTTACACTATTTTGTTTTACATTCGAAACTATAACTTTACAAAATTACAAATGATCAAAATAAATAGATTCCATTTCAAAATACAATGATTAAGAGGTTTTCTCTTTCTACATCTAGTCTCTATACTCTTTCCATAGCTCATATTCCTTTAGGATCTCATCTAATATGTTCACTTGCATATTTTCTAAATCTATATTACTATCACATTTTTGGGTTGTCACTTCTATTTTTAGACTCTAATTTGTTTGTTGAAAGAAATATTTGGTTAGTGAGATTAAATTGATCGGATTGATGATATTTTCTACAAGGGATTCTTTGTTTACCTCAATGATTTATTCAATCACTTATCTATTGGAATATCTCTTGGTTTCCACATACTTTATCCTTGAATTGGCTGGGGTTGCTTCTTCTAGATCTACCATCATATCCATTCCAAATTCTTCCAGTATGTTATCGAAGTCTCTCCATAGTCTTTTGCATGTTTTTCTGACTACCTCTTGATTACTTTTAATATAATTTACAATGGGATTCCAAGTATCTAAGAGGACTTGATATTTTATCTTATACATGGTTATGTAGACTACCAGGGTTCCAGGTGGATTATCATACACATCTTTCCAGTCTATGATTTTTTCATAGGAATTTTGAGCCTTTTGGTACTTGTCTTTTATGTTTCCCATTTGTACACCTAGCTTGAGTTGGTCTCGTCCATTATTTTGGATTTCATTCAATAAAGAGAACCACTCCTTATGTACACTTTTGAGTTCTTCATTGGAATCCTTAGCCTCTTCTTTGACTATTCTCAGGATGATAAATCCCTTTTGGTTTTCTTCTACAGTATTCTCCAAAAAAATGATTATCGTGTTGAAATTTCAAACCATGTCTTCTAGTTTGTCATTGTAGATTATTACCTCCAAGCGTTATGCATGTAACCTTGTCATATCTTGTGCATGTGTTGTCTTGAGATGCTCCATTTCCTATGATTGTTTAAGCTTGAGATATTCTACCTCTCCTTGATGTAATCTCTGATTTACACTGGCCCTCTATTCAAACTCAACTTTTAACATGTTTCCTTGAAGTTGTAATTCCCTTTGCAACTCTTCTTTGTGTAGTTGTTCAATTGTGTTAGATTATTTCTAGAACTCAATGTCCAAGATATGTATGATGGTGTTCATATCTGCTTCAAGCTTATCTACCATGTCCCTTGATACATCCAATTCTTCTCCTTTATCATAAATGACATGGCATTTTCACTTGCAAATGCATTTAAGGCTGATGTTTTCTGAATAACACTTTCCTTTGGGTTTTTTCCCGCCTTCCACTAAATGCTTCTTTTATAGGATTGTTGTTTGAGTGTTGATTCTCCCCTTTTTTTTTGCATTCTTCTCTCAATATATCTAGTTTTATGGTTGTAATAATAACCCCCTACAACTACTTCAACTTTATCTATCCCTAGTTCCTGAGATGTGTAAGAATATTTTCTCGGGATAGTTGTTAGAGGAGTGCATTCTTCAATTGGGACGGTAACTATGTTGGAATTAGGGTTTTCCACAATTATTTCTAGTTCATCTTGTTCTTTCTTGTTTTCTAGTTCTTATCCTTCCCTTGTTTTTTTCTCTGACTCAACTACATTCATTTCCTCCTCTTATTCTTTCTTCCTTTTCTCTTTATATTGAGAACATAATCTTATTTTCTCTTCATATTCAATTCTCTTCTTTTCAATCTCCATAAATTATTTGGATTTTATTTCTATCTCAATGTTCTTTGTCTTTCCTTCAACATCCTTCTCAAAGAATTTATCCTTATATTTATTTTTATCTTTCTTAGCCTACCTCTTTTCCATCTCTGCTTTCTTCCTTTGTTGATATATTTCTTCTTCTTCTCTAGTCTTGTTTGCTCTATCCTCAACTTTATGTGCTTGTTCTCTTTATTTAGCTTCCATCTTCTCTGTTTCCTTTTCCAGTAACATTTTGAATTTTTATTTTCCTACAACCCTCTCTTTATCTTCTTCCCTTTGAAGATTTTCCTTGGCTGATTCACTCCACAACCTTTGTAATACTTCTTAGAAAAATAAATCCCCTTTGAAGAGTTATTATACTAAATTCACTTCATTAATTCCATGTTGTGTGAGATTGATTTATTTTAAATGGCCATGCACTATATTGTGTGGATCATTCCCTTTTATGCTCCCTATGCACAAAAATATTTCCCTCAGGGATTCAACTTCCTTCTCTGCATGGGGTTTGTTTAACAAAGTATATATTCCTTCATGTAGTGGGAAAATCTACCATTATTTCTTGTTCTTATCCAATAAATAGGT
>JASDQU010013898.1:85892-105835 GCA_032191745.1 Picea mariana | reverse complement strand
AGGTAAAGAATCTCCCAAGACTCTTGATTTCAATGATTCAAAGTGTGATGATGTTGAATTTTTCTCAAGTGAAGAAGATGATCTGGAAATAGTTTGTGTAAAGTTTGATGATAGTTATCCCATGGAAAGAATAGAAGAAAATCTATTATAAATTCAAAAGGAAATTGAAGAGGGTTTATACATGTATAGGAGTGATAATTTTTATACACACTATAACTATCTTTCAGATAACACTAAGAAGTTTCTTAGGAGGAGTCAAAGGTACATATTCAAGTTAAAGGGAATTCTCAAAGAAAAAGAAGATGGTTCTAAATTATAAGAAAAGGAAGAAGAGATCACAAGACTAAAGAATGGAAAATAAGATATAAATGTAGATGATGAGATTAGCAAAAGTTTTAAGACCATTGTCCATCTCAAGACCCAAATTGAAGAAGCCAAAAGAATAGAAGAACTATTGAAGATTCAAATAAACGAAAAGGAAGAGTCATGTTGTAAGTTAGAAGCTAAAATTGTTGACCTTAGAAAGAAGGTATAAAAATCAAACAAATTCTTAAATATCTCACGAATCTTGGATGAGATCTTGGAAAGTCAAAGATCATCATGTGATAAATTGTCTTGGATACAAAGGAGAAGATACACATGCTGAAGCAAGCACCTCAAAGAAGCATGAGGTAAGTCCATCAAAGAAGGAAGACAATGTTGCAAAGCAAGCATCTACACAAGGCAAAGAAAATTTCAAAAGAACAAAGCAAGGAAGAAATCAAGAAGCTATTCTTGGGACACAAAATCAAAGGTATTTTTCATGGGCATTGTTATTCATGTAATGGATATGGTAACAAAGATTTTGAATGTAGATCTTATGAAAGGAGATATAATGGAAGATTCTACAACACTACAAGGTGTTGGAGATGTGATCAAGTAGAACATATTGTTGTTCACTGTAACTCCATGAGATGCTACAACTGTAGTGGATTTGGCCACAAATTGTAGGAGTGTTGGAACATAAGAAGAAAGTCCATGATGAGGAATTCACATAGCATGGCTAGAATAAGAAATGAAGTAAGAAAGGGAGACATATTTGAAAAGATGGATGCTCAGAGCTCAAGTTCTGAGGAGAAGGGTCATCTACAAAAGTGGGTGAAGAAGACAGAGCAACCAGAACAGGATGAAAGACTGAAGGGAAGCTCGAGTAAGTCATCTACTGAGGCATACAGGGGTGACAGTGGTATCAGTCGCGTACATACGCTGGCTGAACTTGCATAGGTTGTGTAAAAACACACTCGGTTGTGCAGTAGGTCGCTTATATGTGGTGAAGCCTAAGGAAAAGGGCTATGCACAGGGGTTGCAACATGATGTGATGGTATAACTCTGTGTTGTAGGTTTTGACATTGTTTATTGCAGGTTCTGACACTATTTGCTACAGGTTTTCATGGTTCTAAGTTAGATCACACAAGGTTATGATATAAAATAAATCTTGGGTGCATGGCACTAACCCATGAGTATGGATTGATGTTGATCAAATGCTCATCTATTGGATTATGTAAAATAATCTGTTGGGGTACATGGATGGTACATAATTGAAGTTTCATTGATATATCTTATGATGTATTATTGGAAGCATATGGTATTGTTGGATCTCATGATGCATGCCTTTTTCATGTGGTTGGACTACATATTGGGACATGTAGTTGGTGGGTTGAGTTGATAATCATGTTGTACATCATTAGGGAGTCATATCTTGTTGATGCATGGTTGACATACTTGCTTGGTGCAAGTGATGATGCATGATAGTACACTCATAGATGGTATTTGTTTGGCATATTGATGGATGCACATGGTTGACATATTGGTAGATGCCCATGTTGGCATGTTGATAGAGGCATATGGTTGATACATTCCATGGATGATATATTTTTGCACATGGTTGATGTACATGGGTGTTGTGAATTGTGGGCACATTTTGGTACCTAATGTACTTGGTTGATATATTGTTCATGATTCTTTATTTCATCATTGACATATATTTTGCTTCATGATGCTTGGAATGGCATGGGTTTGATGCATGAACAGGTCCAAGGATCGTCATATGGTAGCATATTATTCATCTTGCAGAGAAGAAAGGGGGAGGCATACCCTTAGGGAGAGTCATTCTTCTTCCCATGATTCTAGGAGAAGATATTTATTATATGCACACCTAGACCCTATATTTGAAGAAAGAGCACATAGGCATAATTCTAGGAGGAGCGATGGTCATAGGGGAAGTATGTTTGATGTATCTTCAGCATTACATCATAGTGATATCCCTTGTTCAAAAGGGGAGATATTATTCATAGGAAGATCAAAGGAATTCAGACAGGGGGAGAAGCCCCAAGGAGAGTTCAAGTAGGGGGAGTAGCCCCTATTGAAATTACTATGAAAACTAAGAGGGGGGGGGTGAATCAGTTGTAATTGTGCTTAAACAATTTTAAGTCTATTAATACATTCTTAATCTTTCTTCAAATGATCATCAACATTATACAACATATGGACAATAAAAGTAATGAGCATCAGTCACACATAAGATATACACAGAGATAGATTTTCACGATGAAACCCATAAAGTGAGAAAACCTCTTCTTCTTTGAAATGATAGGCAATGTTTTAAGTTCTGTACAACATCTATAATTGAGCACCAACTCAATGTGAGGCTGCTACCTCTATTTTACAAGCTTCAACTTGTTTGAGAGCACCAACTCTCTTGTTTCTCTAGCACCCACTAGAAGGAAGCACCAACTCCCCTAATGTTCCAGCACCAACTTCTAGTTACACAAGCTCCAACCTGTATAACAGAGAACACTTGTTCTCCCTTGCACCACCGTGCCACCCTGGTTTCTCTAGCTGCAACCAGAAGGAAGCTGCAACTCCTTGTGTTCAAGCACCCACTTGAACCTCTGAGGACAATAGTCCTCCATATCACCTCCCAAACACTCTAGAATATAAATGAATGATTGAATAACCAACAAGACAGATAAATCGATTCTTACCACTTCTTCTCTATTTTGTAAATCTGGTTTGCTTCTAATTGTTCTGCAATTCTTCTCTTCCTCTGCCTACAATTCTGCTCTGCGTCAAGCTTGTTCTTCCATTCTGCTCTTGCTTCTATATCTTCATCATCTATTACTCAACTCTGAGTTTCATCTCACACTACACATACTATCACCTCCACTTTCTTACAGTTCAACTCATTTTTTTTCATACAAAGCAACCAACCCCAATCTCTTCTTTGTTCCACATTCTTATAGTCTCTGTGCTCCTTGTGCATGCATTATTCTCCATGCCTCTGCATGCTCACATCATTCCAATCTCCTCCACATCTCAAGTTCTTTGCTTGATCATCATCGCGACTCTTCAGCTTCTTTGGCGGTTTTCCCCACATGTTCAACATCACTGGGTGTTCTGTCTAGATTTCTCAGCTTCTCTGGTAGTTGAGGCTCTTCATCTTATCTGTCTTCAATGAGCTTATCCTTTCTATTTTTAGCTATATACTACAATCCCCTTCCATCTGTCAATCGCCTGTATCAATAGTCCTCAATCCACTAGAATATGCCTTGAGACTCTTCATCTTCTTTGGCAATAACACTGAGTCCTCTTCAAGTTCTCTGGTAGAGACCATCATTTGTCTTTAGCTATTACACTTAGAAGCACAACAGTAGCCCTATGATCTTATTCAACTTCACCTACACCATTGGATTGAATTCATAGAATCTTGCATTTATTTCACCATTTCACATTTCGACATTTCGGCATTCCTGTGGCGAAGCTTAGCACCTCTAGCTTCTTCCTCCATCTTCCATCGATGTTCCCAATGTATGTGACCACGTGCTTATCCATAAAGGGCTTTCGTGATTTTTCATTTCGTGAATCTGGAGATGAGGCATCTTGACTCTCCAAGTCGTGATCCCCGAAACCCCGAAATGGAGCTTTTCTAGATTGACTCCTTCCCTTCTCGTGACCACCGACAGTGACCACAGGCTGTGCCAAAAAAGGAGCTTCATATTTCATGAGTTTATAAGCTTCATTGAGTTTGATCGATGGTTGAAATATCCATAGATCCGATGGTACAGATCTTATCACGATCTCGCATCTCGCGAGTTTCCACACCATGCTCCGTTGAATCCAAGTCAACGAAATTCCAATCACTTGACACTTGTCCTATGATTCGACAATCTAGATCTAATCTTGATTCAACAGCTCAGATCATATCATGATTTCAGGACTCCTGTGGTAGGAGTTCTTGACATCTCCATCTCCCAATTTCTAAAACTTCGAAAGGATGTAAACTTGCTGACATCACACATGGATTGACACTTGTCGAATAATTGCCACGTGTCACTCTGATTCGTGACTTACATGTGCTTAAAATGTTGAATCAACTTGACACTTGTCATTGCCTGGTTGTGCCACGTGTTCTTAGATGACGTGGTTTGCTGATGTGTCTGGTTCAGGATTTCACATTTCGGCACTTCAGGACTCCTAATGTTGAGAGTCTCTGACTTCTCCATCTCTTGATTTCTGAAATTCCGATAGCCAAAACTCCGAAATGGAGTATCAAATTTTACGGGCCTTCGTCATGCCTGATCAACAGTTCAAATCAATCCTCAATCTGACAGCTAAGGATATTTCGTGATTTTGCATATCGTGAGTTTGGGACTCCTTTTGTAATGATCCTTGACATTTCTATCTCTCGATATCCGAAATCCCGATTGCCAAAACTATGAAATGCAGTATCAAACTTTACGGGCCTTTGTCATTAGATCATTGTTGAGTTGCTGGTCTTCCTGAACTTATCTTCTGTTCCTGTTTTTCCATCAAAGCCATAAATGACAGAAATACTCTGATCTTTCCATCAATGACAAGAATACTCTGCATATTAAACATGCCAACCATCATCCTCTACCTTCTGTTTGAAAACATGCCAACAGTCTCCCCCCTTTGGCATTGATGGCAACCCCATGATGTAACTACACCACTGAAACATCTTAAAATCATGAAAAACATGAAACTATACCACTGTGACAATGCCACTGTAACATATACTCTGATCTTGAAATCATCACACTTTCTCCCCCTTTGACATCAATGTCAAAGAAATAACATGCTCCCCCTAAGCCGTGTACATACTCCTCCTGTCAACTATGAGCATCTTGGAAATACACTAGATATGCAATAAGTACTCCCCCTGACTAGGTGAACATATTAGACACAAGAAATTATAACCCCCAACCTGTGACGAAGATATCCAAAAGGGGTTGCAGCTAACGATTTAGTAAAGATATTAGTAATCTATTCTGTAGAAGGAATATAATTCAGCTGAACAATTTTGTTTGTAACTTGTTCTCTTTGGAATATGCTTAGTCTTGGAATGAAGAACAGGATTTTTAGAGACACTAATAGCACTGGTGTTATCACAGTGAACTGGAATGGGTTTAGTGTAAGTCACCTTCAAATCTGCAAGAGTTTGAATCATCCACAAAATTTGTGTGCAGCAAGTAGCAACAACAATGTATTCTGCCTCTGTAGTTGACAATGAAATGGATCCTTGTTTTTTGCTAAGCCATGCTACTAATGAGTCACCCAGAAAGAATGCTCCTCCACTGGTGTTTTTTCTCTCGTTAACACATTTTTCCCAATCTGCATCTAAATAAGCAGTTAACTGGAAATTCTGATTTATGGGATACCACAGACCATAAGTCATTGTTCCCTTCAAGTATTTGAATATCCTTTTGACAGGTACCAAATGACTTTGTTTAGGAGAAGACTGATAACGACCTACCATTCCAACAGCTTGCATTATATCAGGACGTGATGCTGTGATTTCCTTGGATCAACATCCAGTGAAACATCATTTTTACTAAGCTTGCAACCAACCACCATAGGTGTGCTAACTCGAGAGGAATCTTCCATCTGAAATTTCTTCAACATCTCTTTCAAATATTTTTCTTGAGAAATAAAAATTCCTGCAGAACTCTGTTTTACTTGTAAGACAAGAAAATATGACAGTTCTCCTATCATGGACATCTCAAATTCTATTTGCATAGATTTAACAAACCACTGGACAGATGATTCATTAGTGCACCCAAAAATATTATCATCTACATAAACCAAAACAACTAATAAATTATCACCTTCAGACTTAACGTAAAGGTTGTTGTCAACAATACCTTTCTTGAATCCTTTATCTTGTAAAAATTTGTCCAGTCTATAATACCAAGCTCATGGTGCTTGTTTCAGTCCATATAAGGCCTTCTTTAGATTGCAAAAATTATTAGGATTATCTGTCAATGAGAATCCTTTAGGTTGCTCCATATATACTTCTTCCTCTAGATCTCCATTAAGAAATGCTGACTTAACATCCATATGATAAACTTTAAAGTTCTTATGACATGAATAAGCAAGAAACATTATGATAGCTTCCAATCTTGCCACTGGTGCAAAAGTTTCATCAAAGTCCTGACCTTGAACTTGTGCATACCCTTTACATACCAATCTGACTTTATTTCTAACAACTTGTCCTTTTTCATTCATTTTATTCTTGAACACCCATTTGGAACCTATTACATTTTTATCTTCAGGTCTAGGGACAAGTTCCCAAGTATTGTTCTTCTCAATCTGATCAAGCTCTTCATTCATTGCTCTAATCCAATCATCATCCTGGCTAGCTTCCTCAAAAATTTTAGGTTCAGTCATAGATAAAAAGGCAACATGAGATTGTTCTGCACCTTTAATCAATTTCCTTCTTGTCTGAACTCCTTTATTTATATCTCCAATTATCTAATTTTAGGATGATTCTTTCTAATAATTCTGAGAGGTGATTTTGCTTCTTTCTGCTGATTTGTGTCAGTCTGAGTATTCATATCTTCATCTGATTCAGATTCTTCCTTTTCTGATCCTAGGACCTGTTCATCTTCATCTTCAACTATATCTTTTGTTCTTGGTTCAACACTGCTTACATTTCTGACTGGGATTTCTTCATCAACTTTTATGTCTATACAATCAACTAGTTTATGCAGTCTCTTATTGTAGCATCTGTACCCTTTACTATTTGTAGCATAACCCAAAAATATACCTTCATCAACCCGGTCATCATATTTTCCAATAGTTTCATGATTGTTCTTGATATAACATTTACTCCCAAAAACTTTAAAATGCTTGATCGAAGCAGGACTTCCAAACCATAGTTCATATGGGGTCTTGTCACTATGTGGCCTAATATGAGCTTTGTTAAGGATATGAATAGCTGTATGAATTGCTTCCACCCAATAAGTTTGAGGCATGTTCCTTTCATTCATCATTGATCTTGCCATTTGCTGTACTAATCTATTCTACCTCTAAACAACTCCATTTTGTTGTGGAGTCCTTGGAATTGTGTACTCTCTTTTGATCCCATGTTTATCATAGAACTCTTTGAAGTTCCATGAACTAAACTCTCCTCCTCTATCAGACCTTACTACCTTTAATCTTTTTCATGTTTGATTCTCAGTTAGAGCCTTAAACACTTTGAATTTTTCAAATGCTTCAGATTTTTCCTTTAAAAAGGCAACCCATGTTAGTCTAGAATAATCATCAATAATCAACATAAAATAGTTTTCTTTACCTGTATCTTCTTTTCTTGATGGTCCACATAAATCCATATGTACTAACTGGAGAGGTTTTTTTGTTGAGGGAAAGTTTTTAGATTTGAACTGAGTGCGAGTAAGCTTTCCTATCTGGTAGGGTTTACAAACAGAGTCGTATGGCTTTGATATCTTCGGAAGATCCTTTACTGCCCCATTGTTTCTGAGCTTGATTATATGATCAAAATTTAGGTGTCCAAGTCTCCTATTCCATAGCCAACTTTCATCATAATTTCTTAAGTGACATTCTTCTTTTTCTTCTTTTAACACATATACATTATTTTCTCTTCTTATCCCTTTTGCAATCAGTTATCCTGAACTCAAAGCCTTTATTTTACAGTCTTTAGAAGTAAAAGCAAATTCACATCCTTTGTCACAAACTTGACTAACACTTAGAAGATTATGTTTCAGACCATCTACAAACAACGCATCTTGAGCTTTTCCTTTGCCATTACTCAGGCTTACCATTCCTTTACCTTTTATTTTTCCTAGTGCATCATTTCCAAAAGTTACATTCCCTGATTTGTTTTCACTTAAAGTTAGAAACTTACTTTTGTCTCCAGTCATATGTTTGGAACATCCACTGTCAATATACCAGGGATTCTTTTGTTTTTGGGCTGATAATACTAGTCCACACTTGTCATCTGCTTTCTTCTTCCAAACCTTGACATTTTCAGCAGTGGGGATCAAGTCTGGATTGCAATTCCTTAAGTGACAGTCTGCAGCTTTATGTCCATAATTATGACAGTTGTMACATTCTGGTTCAGTGAATAATAGATCATAACAATTGTTATGCTCATAATTGTTGTTGTGTTTCACCTGTGGCTTTCTCCCAGTCATCACATGATTTATATTCTTTGATTGTTTGTTTCTTGGTTGTCTCAATCTTTGTTGTGGAAGATAGTTATTCGTTGAATATATTGATTGTTCATATCTAAATCTTAAAGAACAATTTATATCTTTGTGACCAAAATTAGAGCAGAAAAAACAATAACCATAGAAAAAACCTTTGTACCTTGAAAAAATATGTCTTCTTTGAGGAGGTTGATGTCTTTCATGCCGATAATCTTTTTGATCTACAAATTCAGTTTTGGTACTTTTTCTTTCATTCCTTCTTGGTGGCTGACTTTCTTTCTTTGTTTCTGCAGAGTGACTGTTGTCAATGTTTGAGGATTTGACAAACTTGATGGGTTCTGTATTACTTGGATGATCACTACTTGATCCTTCTTCATATCCCAATCCAGCTTTCAACTTTGGATTTCTTTGTTGATTTAGAATGGAGGTTAGTCCTTCTGAGGCTTTAATACTTGGCATATTTTGGTGATACAATCCCTTAAACTTCTCCATTTCTTTTCTGGTTTTTACTATCTCTTCTTCTAAGGCTTCACAACTAGCTTTCTTCTTTGACAAGTGTTGTTTTAGTATGTCTTCCATTTTCTTTGCCTCTTCTAATTTCACTTTTAGCAGGGCAAAGTCTTCATCAGGTTGTTTACTATCTTTCTCGAATTGTATCAGCAATTGTTTTTGCTTTCTGTTCTTAATTCTGAGTTTGTCAATTTCTTCTAGTGCACTGATCAGTTCTCGTTCCATATCAACCACAACTTCTTCATCATTATCGTCACTACCTATGATTTTATTATCATAATCCTCTTTGTCCATAAGCATGAATTCATTTGCCTTATCTTCACAGGAAGAGTCACTATCAATGTCTTCTGAGGAATTGTCATTATTTGCAACCAAACTTTTCTTCTTATTATATTTCTTGTATTTGTACTTCAAATCATCATCAGAGTTCTGGTCCTTTTTCTGATGAGGACACTTAGATGAAAAATGACCTATCTTACCATAGTTAAAGCATTTGAAGGGAAACTTCCCATGATATTTTCCTGATCCTTTCTTTAACCTTCTCACAAATTTTGCCTCAATATCATCTAATTCTGAATCAATATTCTTGTCTTCTTTAAAAGATGCTTCTCTAGTACTGGATTTATCTTTGTTAATTCTCATTTCATATGTAGTTAGAGTTCCTAGGATTTGATCAATGGACAGAGTTTTAAGATCACTTAGTTCTTCTATTACAGAGACTTTTGAATTAAATTGATCAAGCAGAGATCCTAAAATCTTCTGAACTAAAAATGGTTCTTCAATCTTCTCACCAAGACCCTTCATGGAATTTACAAGTTCTTCAACTCTTAAAAAATACTTGCTAATTGTTTCATCTTCAATCATCTTTAGTTTTTCAAATTTCAATCTGTATGTTTGAAGTTTGGCATCTTTTACTTTCTCATTTCCTTCATAATTGCTAATAGGTTTATCCCACATTGCTTTGGCAGTTTCAAGATGCATCACCTTTACAAACTCAGCTTCAACAAGTCCATTCAATATATCATTCATTCCCTTAGCATTAAAATAGAACTCTAACTTATCGTCCTTGGAGGCTATCACAACAGGCTTTGTATATCCAGTCTCTACTACATCCCAAACATCAGCACCCAAGGCCATTAAGTATGTTCTCATTCTAATCTTCCAGAAGGCAAAATTTGTTCCATCAAACAGAGGCAGCTTAGTGGCTGAAGTCCCTTCATGACTTGTCATGTTTAAGCTTACGTATCTAACTTTTAAAAAAAAGGAACCCACTCTGATACCAATTGTTGAAATTACTAAGACAACTGAGAGGGGGAGGGTGAATCAGTTGTAATTGTGCTTAAACAATTTTAAGTCTATTAATACATTCTTAATATTTCTTCAAATGATCATCAACATTATATAGCATATGGACAATAAAAGTAATGAACATCAGTCACACATAAGATATACACAGAGACAAATTTTCATGAGGAAACCCATACAGGGAGAAAACCTCTTCTTCTTCGAAATGATAGGCAGTCTTTTAAGTTCTGTACATCATCTATAATTGAGCACCAACTCAATGTGAGGCTGCTACCTCTGTTTTACAAGCTTCAACTTGTTTGAGAGCACCAAATCTCTTGTTTCTCTAGCACCCACTAGAAGGAAGCAACAACTCCCCTAATGTTCCAACACCAACTGGATGGAAGCACCAACTTCTAGTTACACAAGCTCCAACCTATATAACAAAGAACACTTGTTCTCCCTTGCACCACCCTACCACCCTGGTTTCTCTGGCCGCAACCAGAAGGAAGCTGCAACTCCCTGTGTTCAAGAACCCACTTGAACCTCTGAGGACAACAGTCCTCCCTAGCACCTCCCAACCACCCTGGAATATAAATGAATGATTGAATAACCAACAAGACAGATAAATCGATTCTTACCACTTCTTCTCTGTTTTTTAAATCTGGTCTGCTTCTAACTGTTATGCAATTCTTCTCTTCCTCTGTCTGCAATTCTTCTCTGTGTCAAGCTTTTTCTTCCATTCTGCTCTTGCTTCTGTCTCTTCATCATATGTTACTCATCTCTGAGTTTCATCTCACACTGTGCATACTATCACCTCCACTTTCTTACAAATCAAATCATTTTTTTTCATACAAAGCAACCAACCCCAATCTCTTCTTTGTTCCACATTCTTATAGTCTTTGTGCTCCTTGTGAATGCAATATTCTCCATGCCTTTGCATGCTCAAACAATGCCAATATCCTCCACATCTCGAGTGTTTTTCCTGATCATCATCGTGAATCTTCAGCTTCTTTGGCGGTTTTCCCCATGCATTCAGCATCACTGGGTGTTCTGTCTAGATTTCTTAACTTCTCTAGCAGTTGAGGCTCTTCGTCTTCTCTATCTTCGATGAGCTTATCCTTTCTATTTTCAGCTACAGACTACAATCCCCTTCCATCTGTCAATTTCCTGTATCAATAGTCCTCAATCCACTGGAAGATGCCTTGAGACTCTTCATCTTCTTTGGCAATCACACTGAGTCCTCTTCAAATCCTCTGGAAGAGACCATCATTTGTCTTTAGTTGTTACCCTTAGAAGTGCAACAGTAGCCCTGCGATCTTATTCAACTTCACCTGCACCGTTGGATTGAATTCATAGAATCTTGCATTTATTCCACCATTTTGCATTTCGGCATTTCGGCATTCCTGTGGTGAAGCTTAGCACCTATAGCTTCTTCCTCCATATTCCATCGATGTGCCCAATGGCTGTGACCACGCGCTTTCACGATTTCACATTTCGTGAATCTAGAGATCAGGCATCTCGACTCTCCAAGTCATGATCCTCGAAATCTCGAAATGGAGCTTTTCTAGATTGACTCCTTCCCTTCTCGTGACCACTGGTGGTGACCACAGGCTGTGCCAAAAAAGGTGCTTCATATTTCACGAGTTTATAAACTTCATTGAGTCTGATTGACGATTGAAATCTCCATAGATCTGTCAGTCCAGATCTTATCGCGATCTCGCATCTCGCGAGTTTCCACACCATGCTCCATTCACTCCAAGTCATCAAAATTCCAATCGCTTGCCACTTGTATTATGATTCGATGGTCCAGATTTGATCTTGATTCAACGACTCAGATCATATCGAAATTTCGCAAGTCACGATTTTGAGACTCTTATGGTAGGAGTTCTTGACATCTCCATCTCCCGATTTTCGAAACTCCGAAAGGATGTAAACCTGTTGATGTCACACGTGGATTGACACATGTAGAATAACTACCACGCGTCACTCTGATTTGTGACTTACATGTCCCTGAAATGTTGAATCAACTTGACACTTGTCATTGCCTAGTTGTGCCATGTGTTCTTAGCTGACGTGGTTTGCTGACGTTCCTGGTTTGGGATTTCGCATTTCGGCACTTAAGGACTCCTAACGTTGAGAGTCTCTAACTTCTCCATCTCCCGATTTCCAAAATCTTGATAGCCAAAACTCCGAAATGGAGTATCAAACTTTACGAGCCTTCATCATACCTGATCAACGGTTCAAATCAATCCTCGATCTAACAGCTGAGGATATTTCATGATTTTGCATATCACAAGTTCGGGACTCCTGTTGTAATGATCCTTGACATTTCTATCTCCTGATATCCGAAATCCCGATTGCTAAAACTCCGAAATGGAGTATCAAACTTTACGGGCCTTCGTCATTCGATCATTGTTGTGCTGCTGGTCTTCCTGAACTTATCTTCTTTTCCTGTTTTTCCATTGAAGCCATAAATGATAGGAATACTCTGATCTTTCCATCAATGACAAGAATACTCTGCCTGTTAAACATGCCAACGATCATCCTCTGCCTTCTTTCTGAAAACATGCGAACAACCCCAAGAGGAGAATGGCCATTTTCCATTGATGTCAAAGGGGGAGAGTTAATCACATTGATGTGATTGATGTCTATTGATGGGGAGAGATTGATGTAGAGAGATAGTCACATTGACTATTAATGTAGATCATACCTTATTAATGTTCACATAAATAATTGGTAGTTGGTGTTGACATCAATGTTAGTGTTTGTTGGGTTACGAAAAAGGTATAAATATCTTCCTTTTTCCCACAGTTCATGATATGATTTTGATTGATTCTTGAGATAGTTAGGGATAAATAGGAAAGAACATGATTAATATGTCTCTTAGGGTTGTTATTGAATTTTTGTTAAATAGATTCTAAATTATGATTGGAATGGTTTGATTTTGTTGTAGAATTGGATAAATAACTGTCAAAGATAATCAAAGAGATTTTGGCTATGCACAAGCTATTGGAGGTTGAAGAATTTTTAGGCACAAAGAAGTTTGAAGATAATGCATTTTCTATATTGTAACTTTATAATAGTAAAGCAATCCTGAGGATATTTCGATCCTTAGGATAGCTTGATTTACCCAAACTATTGTAATATATAAGAGGGTAATAGATCCAGAAAAAAAAGGAGAAAAAACACATTCAAGTATTTAGACTCATAATTGCTCTGCGCAAGTAGTTTTTGTAAATGTTTTACCAGCCATGGATTCAATGAAATTTTTGAGTGTTTTTATCATTTCTGTGCTCTGAGTTTCTTGTAGCAGTACTTCTGAAGACTGAGGGCATAGTCTAAAGGAGCTACTATCTTGTTCTATAATTGTATCAGTTCAAAGTTTGATTTCTATTTTGTGATTCAGATCTCTTTTACAATAGCCAAGGATAAATGCATAAGTGTGTTAATGATTTTATGATTGTTTGCGTTTAGAAGACAAACATTTCCATTAGTTATTAATGATTTCCATTGTGATTTCCATTTTTGAAGTTATTGCTTGACAGTTCCTCACATTTTCATCCACACTATTCCTTTTCCTTAGATTTACGATTGTTGTTCCTTTCGGTTAAAGTTACAATAGTTGTTCCTTTCAGTTAAAGTTACAATAGTTGTTCCTTTTTGTTAAAGTTACAATAGTTGTTCCTTTTTGTTAAAGTTACAATAGTTGTTCCTTTTGGAAAAAGTTGCATTAGTTGTCCTTTATGATTAGATTATAATTGTTGTTTCTTTTTGTAGATAGAGTAATTCGTTATTTCCTTTCCAGTAATCAAAACTCGTAATTGATAGTTAATCTTGCAAGTCTTTACTTAGATTCAATTACTGCTTTTTAGTTAAGTGAATTCAATAGATTAGTTAGTTCTTTTCCATTTTAAAACATCTTAGTAGTTAGATTTCAATTCCATTTATTCCTTAGAATCTTTGGTGAATGGTTGAGGAACTTGATTGTTGATGCACTCAGATTTGGTTTAGCTACATGATTTTAGGCTACCTGCATAGACTTTGCTGATATTCTTGAGATAAAAGATGAATCTCCGGGTTGATAAATTAATGTTAAACTAAGGTTTTTTTTTTAGGACATCTTTAGACACCAACATTTTGGCACCGTTTCCAGGGAGAATGTCAAAGGTAGCATAGCTTGTGTCTCTAGAGGACCAGGTATTGAAGACGGAAGGTAAGAACCTATGCAGGTAATAAGTAAAATGATTATGCCAACGCTTGCCTCCAGTTGACACTTAAGAGGCTTCGTAGGTGCTTTCTTTTGTTGAAATTTCTTTTGTTGTTGTGTGAAGTGTGTATGACTAGAAAAAAGGATCTTGAAAAACCAAAACCCTACCAAAAAATACCAAAACCCAGGGTTCARTGATCCTTGGAAGAAGCACTTTCATAGACTAAATCATAAAAAAGGGTGAATCTCAAGCTTCGGTTGGACCTAGGAAAGGACCCACCCGAATCCCTCAGGTAGTAGTTTCACCAACTATGGCCCACGATGAGATTTATAGAAAAACTAAAGGGACCGAGTAGAGATTTTAGAATACAGATCTCCCACCACTCAACCCCTTAGAAGAGGGAAGCTCTAATAATCTGGAGGAGGGAATAGGAAAAACTAGTGGGGTTGCCAAGGCATACCCACAACCACCACCACCCGATCCCGAGTCTCCTRAAAAAGAAGAAGGCATATCCGAAATCCCAGATAAAGGGAGTGTAGCCAAATTCCTTGGAAGACCAAATAATCAACAATTTCAAATAGAATACCCAGATCAAGAACCTCTTGAAAATTTTTGGCACATTTTTGATCAAATGGCACAACCAAATCAATAACAACCCTAGACCTCCACGCTGGAGTATCCAATAGTTGATCCAATTTCCAATGCCCCCATGAAAGAAATCCCCTTACGAAACCTACCAACCTTCCATGGAGTGATTTCAGAAGACCCGGATGCATTCCTATTTGAATTTGATGTCCTATGTAGAGGGTATGATTACACCTCTGAACCCCAAAAATTAAAACTATTCCCCTCTACCTTGAAGGGAGCAGCCCTACGCTAGTTCGTTGGATTGGGAGGTGGAACCATCAATTCATAGGACCAGATGAAACAAACCTTCTTGTTAAAATATCAGGATTATTGCAGAACCAGAGACTTAAAAGATGAAATCTTTCAAATGACTGCGAAAGAAAATGAATCATTAGAAGAATATGTCGAAAGATTTTAGTATAATTTGCAAAGATCACCCTATGGTACATTACCAGGTGAAGTACTCAAAGAAACTCTGATCAAAGGCATGAGAGATGAATGGGTAGAAACATTGAATTTAATGGGGAAAGGTGACATTTATCAGAGAACTTATGAATATATTGTTTTATTGTGTATCGGGTGCTCACGAGGAAGTACACGGACCAGGTCAGGAATGCGGACATCCCTTACAAGAAATAACAATATCTCCAGTGGGGGTGTTACGCAAGCTGAAATTGGTAATCTCCTAGAAAAATTTAAAACATATATTTTGAGCACTCTGACTACACAATTGGATGTATTGCAGGCCAAACAAAAAAAGGTAGAGGCAGAGCATACCTTGGCTATAGTTTGCCACAGGTGCAGAAAGAAACATGTTCCAAGGGAATGCGCATTGGATATAGTTCGGGTTTGCACTATTTGTGCCAAGGATCATGACATAGAGGAATGCCCATCACTCCCTATATTGAAATATGTATTCAAAGAAGCAGAAGAAAAAATAGAACCATTATATATGATGGCTCAGTTCCGTCAGTGGTAGTCCTAGCCTCAAAATACATTTCAAGACCCTTCCTCTCTCTTTCCTGGACAGTATAATC
This sequence comes from Picea mariana, assembly GCA_032191745.1. NCBI lineage: Eukaryota > Viridiplantae > Streptophyta > Pinopsida > Pinales > Pinaceae > Picea > Picea mariana. Next base: position 89,659 of record JASDQU010013898.1, on the reverse strand, counting down.
AACAGTAGAATCCTGGACAGTATAATCAATAGCATAATTTTGGCAACACATGGCAAGGTCAGCCATTTACTAATTAGAACTAGCAGCCCCAGCAATACCCACCTACAATTCCTACCTGGCTAAACCAGCCTGCCACAAACCCCAACTGGAAAAATCAACCAACTACAAGTTCCAATTGGCCAAATTCACAATACCCCACCTCATCCTGGAAAAATTCAAATAATACCTACCCTCCACAATGGCCTAACTCGATTTCCAAAACCCATATTGGAACCAGAACTTGCAGTGCCCCATGGGGATGAATAACCAACCTATGGGGATGACCTCTCAAACCCAACCTCGGTTACAAACTCCACCCCCATTGCCCCAATCACAATTGTGCCCTCAATTACCTGCCCAACCCCACTTGAATCCCAATAACAGACCAACTCAGCTCATCCAGATTATGGAAAGTGGAGAAGGGGAAATCAATCCAGTAGGGTGCAATGCACTTCGGTTAAGATCGGGGTGCATCATCTCTCCCGGACAAAATGACATTCCCCAAGAACAGGGGAATGAAAAACAACCAGCAATAACACCCTCAAGTGTGGTAATAACAGAAGAAATCAGGAAAGGGAGGAATATAGTCGAATCAAAAGACTCTGATAAGGATGCAATTCCCTCCCCTCCGTTCCCTGAAAGACTGATGATAGTGAAACCCACCGTATATCCTTATTTTGACATTGTAGGGGAACTCAATAATTTATACATCAAAATTCCACTCCTACAAGCCCTGCAAGACATACCAATGTATGCAAAGACAATCAAGAAGCTATGTGGGAGGAGGCCCATTAGAAAAATAAAAAATTCATCATCAACAGTTCATGTAGTGGGAGATTTATCTGATCTAATTCTGGGTAGAGAAACACCAGTTAAATATGCAGATCTGGGGAACCCCATAGTAACAGTTCATATTTAGGGTTGTTCCTTTCCAAATACCCTAGTTGATTTGGGGGTAGCCATCAATATTCTAACTATGGAAACTTGCAATGCCCTGGGTATTCACTCTTTCAACCCAACCTCGATTATGTTGCAATTGGTCGATCGATCAGTGGTCAAACCACTCAGCACACTACATGATATATCCATTTCAGTTGATTCTTAGGAAGATGCCACAAATTTTCTCATCATCAACCCAAGAAGTGGACTTGAAGGGCATCCATTGATATTGGGCAGACCATGGCTCACGGTAGCTAATGCGTACATAGGCTGTCGATCGAGTACAATGACAATTTCTAGAGGAGGGGTTACAAGGAATCTCATCTTATATCCTCCAGCCAAACCTAGTCCAAAAATCGTACACCCGCAATTGCCACCACCACGATATCTCGAGAAGGATGTACATGCCCCACTCACGATGGAAGAATCCCTCAAGAACAAGAATCAACTAGAGGATGATGTAATCAGTGGGTTTATTAACAACCCAACCACTGTAAGTAACCCAACATGCCAGATGCTCCAAGATGTTCTAGACTGTGAAGCACAGGGAGACCCGTTGGAAGATTTAATGGAACAACAAATTATGACTACCATTGTTCACAACAACAAATATATTGAGATAATACCAGGGAAGTCTCTAAACAGTAATGCCAACCTAAAAGAGAAATAACAACAAAAGCTAATCCAAACTCTCTCTAAATACTAGAAATCTTTTGCCTGGGAGTACTCTGATATGAAAGGTATTGATCCACAACTCTGCACACACCACATTTATATTTAGAAAGACATCTGACCTATCTAACAACCACAAAGAGGACTGAACCCCCACCTCAGAGATATTATTAAAGAAGAGCTACAAAAGCTGTTGGACGCAGATTTTATATACCCTATCTTAGATAGTCGATGGGTTTCCCCATTAGTCATCATACCAAAGAAAAATGAGAAGTGGCAAATCTGCGTTGATTACAGGGAACTAAACAAAGATACTCAAAAATATCATTTTCCATTACCTTTCATCGATCAAGTCCTAGATACCTTGGTAGGGAAGAAATTCTTCTCTTTCCTAGATGGTTTCAGTGGCTACAATCAGATCCAGATTACCCCAGAAGATCAGGATAAAATGACATTCACATGTCCCTAGGGTACCTTTGCCTACAAAGTATTTCCCTTCAGACTTTGTAATGCTCCAGCTACATTCCAAAGGGCCATTCTGAGCATATTCAGTGATCTGATTAGTGAAGGGATTGAAGTCTACATGGATGATTTCACCTCGTATGACGACGACTTCAATCAAGCCTTAAATAATCTAGAGAAGGTATTGGAATGGTGCATCTCTACCAGGTTATGTTTAAGCCATGAAAAATGTCACATGATGATGACAGAAGGTGTGGTATTAGGGCATTACATTTCTGCAGATGGAATTAGAGTAGACCCAACAAAAATTGAGGTAATTCTTAATCTACCTACTCCACACACACAAACTAAGGTACGTAGTTTCCTTGGTGCTTCAGGATACTATTACAGATTTATGCCAAATTTTTCAAAAACCGTTGTGCCTTTACATGATTTTACAGGTAATGTAGAATTTCAATGGTCTAACAAATGTGATGTGGCTTTTGCAGGACTCAAGAAACTGACCTCAACAATGCTAGTGTTGAGAGGACCTAATTGGAAAATACCATTTCAAATTTCCACCGACGCCTCAGACATTACCATAGGTGCTGTTCTAGGACAGAAAGAAGAAAAGAAACCCTATGCCATTTATTTCATTAGCAAGAATCTAACTCCAGCCGAACTTAATTATACAATAACAGAGAAAGAGTTCTTAGCTGTTATACATGCCATCAATAATTTTCATCATTATATAACAGGCTATCCAGTTATCCTGTATACTGATCATTCTGCCATTAGATATCTAGCTAATAAACCAATTACTAATGGATGAGTCACTTGATGGTTGTCATTATTGCAGGAATTTGATATCACCATCAAAGATCGACCTGGGAGAGAAAATATTGTCGCAGACTTCCTGTCCCGCATCCCAAAAACAGACGATTGATTAACAATTGAGGATCAATTCCTGGATGAGTATCTGTTTGCTGTCGACACAAAACCACCTTGGTACACTGATGTAGTAAACTATATAGCAGTGGGAATATTACTGACACATTTATCATCAAAGGAAAGACGGCTGATCATCCAGCATAGCGCACGATTCACTTGGATCAGTGGATATCTTTTCCACATAGGAGTTGATCTCCAGATCCGACGATGCGTACAAGAGGACAAAATCTATGACATATTGAAAGCAGGACATGACGATCCCTGTGGGGCGCATTTTGCAGAACACAGGACTGGACACAAAATCTTACCGATGGGCTATTATTATCCCTCAATATTCAGAGATGCCAAGAAATATGTCCAGACATGTGACAGATGTCAACGGATGGGGAAACCAGGCTAGGCTGATGAAATTCCCTTGAAAACACAACTAGTCATAGAACCATTTGAAAGATAGGAGCTGGACATTGTCGGCCCCTTTAATCCAAAGTCAAATCAAAAGGCCTATATTCTTGTTGCAACGGACTACATGATCAAATGGGTAGAGCCAGAAGCTTTACCAAATGCAACAAAAGAAGTAGTCATCAAACTGCTTTTCAAATTGTTTGTACGGTATGGAATGTTAGACAAGTGAGAGGGGGGGGGGATGAATCAATTGTTACCGTGCTTAAAAAATTATGGTTCTTTTGAACTCTTTGTAGAGACACTAAATGATGATCACAATAATG